>JARYGA010029888.1:0-63700 GCA_030545235.1 Helianthus tuberosus
GACTTCCGGTAATAATCATTGTTGTTGAACGGATTTTGAGCTCCACTTGCTTCGCGATTTGTGCACTCCCTCTTGAAGTGTCCTTTTTCCCTGCAACGAAAACAAGTGGCTTTAGATTTATCAAAACCCAAAGTAGAAACATTAGCATCACGTAAGTCATTTCTTCCTGTGATTTGCTTAAATTTCTCAGCTCGTCTCAACACACTTGCCAAACACCACTTTATGTCCATCAATTACATCTCTTCAGCATCAATCTGATCGTAATCCTCTTTTGTAAGCATTGCATTCCCAATCCGACCTGCAACAAAACTTCCATATGACTCCAACACAGTTCCCAACAAATACATATGATTTTTAGCAACTTCTGCTGAATAATCTTCATCATTTTCAAGATTCAGTACAATGTTGCATTGTAGCTTCTTGCCATTCTTTGTTGCTGAAATGTTCGGATCAAATGATGGATATGATGAAAAACTTGAGTTACTGTTTGATCCTTTAGAAGAACTTCCAGATGAACTCTTTGCATTGAATGCAGTTTCAATCTTTGGTGACATGTTGGTGGATTTATCACTGACACCACCTTTGTAATAGAGACCAATGTCTTGTTCACCGTCGAAATCTTTCATTCTTGAAATCTTTCTCTGTTCCATCTCCTGAGCCTCAATCTTTTCAATAAACTTGCTCAATGTCAGACTACTAAACCCTTTCTTGTTCCTCAACATCATGAGATATGTACCCCAAGTCTCATATGGCAATGCATCAGCTAGCTTTTCAATCAACTCTTCATTATCTTTGTCGATGCTCAATCTCTTCATGTTGGCTAACAAATTGCAGTATCTTTCAATGATTTGCTTTGTGCTTTCATTTTTCAACCCACGAAACAGATCAAACTCTTTCTTTAAAAGTGACTTTTTGTTTTTGACCATCTCTTGACTACCAGCAAACTTTGATCTTAAAGCTTTCCAAATTGAATAAGAAGTTCCATTGTGTTGCTATAAAACTAAGATATCTTCTTTCACAGCTTGTTGTAGTAAACTTAGCATCATTTTCTCATCTTTGTATTTCTTTCTATTTTCAGCACTCAGATCTTTAATAGCAATAATCTCCTCATCATCAGTCATCGGTCTAACATATTTCGTCTCAACACATTCCCAAGCATCCAAATAATTTGCTTGTACCCAGTTTTCAAAACGTCCTTCCCAACCTTTATACTCCTCAATGTTCATGAGCTTAGGCTGTTTTTGCATAGTCCCCGTTTCGTTTTCCAACATCGTGTTCTGTGCAAGAGTAATCGGAGTAACCGGAGTAGCAAATGCGTTGAAAAATTCTTCGTCAGACATTTTCAAACGAGATTAAATCCAAGCGATATTAGTTCCAAGCGAAATTAATCTGCACACAACCTTCAAACGAGATTAAATGAACTTCAAACGGAATCAGGTAATTCCGTGCGGAATTACTCAGGTTTCAAACGAAATTATCCAAAACTAGTAAATCCGTGCGAAATTAGTGTACAATTTCAAACGAAATTAGGTGATGTCATCATTTTCGAACAGAATTTCAAACGGAATTACCAATATTTCCAGTTTTAGATTGAATTATGGTCTAATACTCTCAAGGATTCTTTAAAACACTGTTTTGCTTGTAATATATGAACTTCAGATCATTTTAACCGTGAAATCTTGTTCAAATGATAAAAGAAGGTGTAGAAGTAAGAAAACAAGGTGAAATCAGGCTAATATCTGCAGAACTCCTCCTCCTGAGCTCTGATACCACATGTAGGATCGTTTTCGGACCCGAATGAGTCGATCAAAGGCGTTCTACTCAAAATGAAAGGCGAAAACAGACATGATGAGTTGAATTCAGCGAGATATTCACTAAAACTGTCTTATATATTGATTCTGATACAATTACAGTTCTGAAGACACTTCGACAGAGCTTCGCCGTCGGAAACACCCAAACTAAGTTCGTATGAAATGAAACGGAACTAACCCTATATATAGGCGGACTAATTCCGCATGAACACTACTCAAACGATATTACATACAAACGATATTACATCTCAAGCGAAATTAACTTGTAATTCCGTGTGGAATTACAAGTTGACATGTTCAAGCGAAATTATCATCTACATGCGGAATTACTCTTTATCTTGATTTCTCGATCTTCGTGCCCTGAATAATGCAAGACTCGATACAAGACGAAGTCGACAGACGCATGCACCAACATTTAGTTAGTTCAATTTTTTGGCCATATGGAAACCTGACAATTGTAGGTATTTGTATACATCATTTTTGACATAAGTTTGAAGGTATTTTTTTTAAATTGATGGTAGAAGATATCCCTGATCATGAATTTGCATTATTTTTTAATATGGGAATGAATACATGATGTTAACATTGATTCCAGATTAGTTTTCCTATCATAAGTTTGCATTTTATTTGTTGTTGAGGGAATGGATACATCCTATTCGACCTTTTTATGAGATAGTCTTACAACTTATTCCTTTTTAGTCAATTAATAATTCAACTGACTAATAAGGAAGAGGTTGCAAGGCTATCTTGAGAAGAGGTTGAACAACATATATCCATTCCCTAACAACAAATAAAATGCAAATTCAGGACTGGAAAGCTAAATTGGCATCAACGTTGACAGCGTATGTTCATTCCCATATTAAAAAATAATGCAAATTCATGACTAGGGATATCATTTACCATCAAATTAAAAGAAAAAAACCTTCAAATTTCTATCGAAAATGATGTATACAAATACCTATAATTGTCATAAAAGTGAACGCACAAGTTTCCATAGTGCAAATACTTTAAACTAACAAAAATCAACCTCTTCAATCCTTGACATAGACATCATGCAACCACTTCCACTTTCTTCTAACATTCACTATCATATTCAACAAAATCTTGGAGCCAATCAGAGCTCAAAGAGGAACCGCCATCGATCGTGTGCGCCTCAAACACAAAGTTCATCATGACATTTGTATAATCCATAAGACTATACATTAAATTAACCAATCTTAGGTTACAAATATAGCACATAAGAAAATGAAATAATTAATTTAGATAATGAAGGTACTAATGTATTATATAACTTTTAACAGATAACACATAAAAGGTATAGTTGTACAGAAAAAAAGTAAGAATATATAGGTACCTATTTGTCACTAAGAATACAACGCGGCTGACATTTTTAAGCATTTTCAGCATTGGAATTATCGAGTCGTCCTCATTGATATACCTGATAATTTTAAAACATGTTTAAGGAAAAAGAAAACATAAAAGAAGCTATCTAGCTGCAAGAAAAAAAAACATATATGTGTGTGTAGAAACACACGGATAGATACAAATATATACAAAATATAAGGAATGCATATATGCTGGTGTATACGTAGAAACAAATACAAGTGATATTCATAAATCTAACTTAGTCCTCAAATATGCAAATAATATACGATAGATGGCCAACATCAAGCTTCTGTCGTACGTTCTTATAACTTGATTAACCTTAAATTCTTTCTTAACTTCTGTCAATATAAATAACTTATGTCAAAGTCCAGTTTCGAAGTACACAATTTAAAGGAAGGGAAGTAAGTTAAAACATTTGCCCATTAAGTAATAAATGAAACTGCAGAACAAATTAAGCCAAATATAGGAAAGCAAGATAGTGCGCCTTGGTGAAGATAACTATTATATCTATCTCTAAACAATTTTTGTAACTGTTAATCGGTTATAAACCAAATCTTTATCATCCTTGTTGTTCGGTAACTTTTAATACGTTTTTCTTATGGCCAAGCCATAATTTAGTTCGCTATGTACATTATAGAAACCAAAGGCAAGAACAATCATTTCTGATAACTTTTAATAACAATTTGATTGAAAAACCATCCAAATTACCTAAATGATTGAATATACGCATACCCATAAAATTACCTAGATAAATCAATTACGTAAAATTAACTACTGTTAAAAGTTAGAATAAATTCTTCAATGTAATCATCAAGATCTTCATCCATCTCGTTCTCATTTTCATCTGAATACATAAAAATGAAAGTTGTATTATTAATAATTTATTAACATAACATTAAGTTAAACAAAGAATGAACTTTAACACCTGTAAAATCAAATAACCAATCACACGGGTGCATAGAAATGCCTCAACATTTGATGCTACCAACAAAGTGCGATACTTACTTATCACCCGACCCCTGATACCAAAAGATGATTCGGAAGCAACAACAGTAATTGGGATGCTCAATATTTCATGAGCCATTATAGCCAGTTTTGTGTACCTTCCTTAATTATCCTTCCAATACTATAAAACAGCGTGTTCTACTTTTCTATCAAGGTTCGGTTCCTTCGAATACAATCTTAACTGTGACTTTTCCTTATCAACAATTTTGTATAAGCTTTGAAATGTATCAATCCCATCCAACTCATCAAGCGTATTGTCACCCACCATTGAGCTCTCGTATATTGAAAACTAATGTATTGTCTCTGATTGAATATCATACTCCATATCATATAGATTATGTATACCATCTATAATATTCTTCAATTTCATTTCACACTCTTTAACTGTCATTTTAAGTTTTTAAAAATAATACTCAACAAGCTTAACCTTATATAGAGGAATTAGAATAGCCGCAAAATACAAAATCATACTATAACTTTTCCAATATTTATCAAACCTTTTTTCATGTATTTTGCCATGTCACTAATAACATGATCCACATTGCAAATCTCCTATTCAATATACAATTGAATTCTCCATACTTGATGAAAATATAAGTTGGAGGTAGGATAGAAGTTTCTATAAAACAAAGTTGTGATGTCATAAAGAGGTTTCAAAAGTTGTGTGATTATTTCCACCCTTTCCAAGTCCTCTTCTAAAGGAGAAGTATTAATTTTGAATCAACTAGGGCTAATTAGGCATAAGCTCAACAATAAGCTAATGCGTAATCAAGCATAAGATATGTAGAGTTCCATCTCGATACAATATCTTGACGAACATGCTTCCCACACTGTAATGAAAGTATTTGTATGCATCCCACAAACTTATACTTCATAGCATCACTTGCTCTCACATACTTCGCTGACTCTAGAACCTTTTCAAGGGCTCTTTCAATTAATTTAAATTCAGCCTTTTCTAGCCAACGAAGTGCTGCCATGGCTCCTTCATTACCAACAAATTATGTTGGCTTACAAGCTAGGAAGTCCTTTTAAGTGCATGCGTAAGTTATTGTCTTCATTTTCTTAGGGAATGGAGCTTTGATGAGAATATCAGTGTTCAATTTACACTCTGACTAGCCTCAGTGTTAGGGTTACATTTGTTACTTTCAGCCTTATTGTTACCTATAGGAGCTGGGTTTCTATTGGCTTCAATAATCAAAGGTAATGCATCTATAATTCCTTGGGCTACTAAATTTTCTATACTACTTTTATCCAAAGAATTTTCATGATCGTTATGGATTGACTGATTAGGAGGTGCTTCGTTTGACATCTGTATTGCAAGCATATTCAAAAATTAATATCTCAAAATGAAGTAATCAAAGTATTATCAACACCTAATTAAAATATTATCAACACACATACCAAAACATTTTATCAAAATCACTGATCATTGCGGCTTTTACTCTATTTTTATTAAGTATATATTTTAATGTACATGTATATATTATAAAGTTAGGCACTCTTCAAAAGTGGTGCTCTCTCTCGTCATGTTTCCAGACGAGATTTTCTCCTACTGCATGGATCCGATTGTCGGTGTCCATCAGTTCTTCTCCATAATGGCGTAGGTCTGTTACATCTTCTGGATTCATGGGCGGGTACACCAGAGGTACAAGTTGAAATGTTGGGAAAGGGTGTTCATCATGTTTTGAAATGCCCAATCATTGGTCCACCATTCTTCTAGTTCAGCTTAGGTTGGAAGTTCTTCTTCTAGTTCAGCTTGGGTTGGAAATTCTTCCTGTTGAATTTTCGGTTCTTGGTTCATTTGCAATGGGAAATATGACTGCATATTGAAATATATCGGAATTCCTATGTTAATTTCTTCCGTCACTGGTTTGAATATTTCACAATCTTCCAAATGAAGTTCCAATTCTTCCCATGGCGTTGGTACTGGTGCTGGGAGTGAATTTTCTTCAGGTGCGGGTTGTTCTGCTAATATTGGTTTCATCTTTCTCATTCTCTTTCGCTTGCCTTTCCATTAGTATCGTTTTTTATTAGGTGGTACTTCTGCAAACGGTTGAGCTTTAAACACCATTGGTTCATCAATGTCTTTTTCATATCCTGATTAGTTCCAGCTTGATCATCAATTATTTCCATATCCGTGTTAGTAACATATATGTTATGAAAAGCTTCTAATAGCTCTTTATCGCTCATATTGTTAGTCAACAATAAACACAACAAACTCCGAAAATCTCGTGTGTTATATATATATATATATATATATATATATATATATATATATATATATATAAGGGTAGGGATCCTAAAAGAAGTCCACCCTGTTTGAGAAACTTGAGAAGCATTCTGGACCACACATTTCCCTAACCTTTTCGTAATATACACATATGTATAGTTTAAAATTGACTATATACATATATGTATATTGTCAAATCTTGAATTATACACATATGAATATAGTCAATTTTAAACTATACATATGTGTATATTACGAAAAGCTTGGGGAAAATGTGTGGTCCAGAATGCTTCTCAATTTTCTTAATTAGCATAGTGCTTCTCACACGATCCTAAGCCTATATATATATACACACACAGACACACACATATATAGAAACGAGATCAGGAGAAAACGGTTGGAAGTGTGAAAACGGTGAGAACGGATCCTGGTCGAACACGTGCGCGATATAATCAAGGCGGAGGGGCTTTTTTGTCCTTTTATTTTCTTTTCCAATGCATCTTTCACACAGCGTTGTCATTTGTGGCGTGTAGTTAAAAACAAAAACTCCCTGTCGTTTTATTGTTTTTTAGATCTGTCGTGATGAATTATTTATTGTTGTCTTACAAAGTAAATATCTTGGCATTTATGGCATTCCCAAATTCATTATAATCGATTAATAATTCAAACATTGCATTTTTTGGCGTTTTCTTGGTTTTTTTTGTAGATCTGTCCAGTTAAAATTAATCATTTTTCTCTTATAAAAGTAAACATCTTGGCGTCCATGGCGTTCCCAAATTCATTATATACCTTTAATAATTCAAACATTACAAATTTTTGGCGTGTAGATCTGTCCAATTTAATTAATCCCTTTTGTCTTATAAAAGTAAATATCTTTGCATTCATGGCGTTCCCAAATTCATTATAATTCATTAATAATTCAAAACATTATAAATAAAACGAAATCAAACTAAACTAACATTCTTCTGTGGATGGTATTACATCTGATATGTACCCATCGCTTTGCTCAATACTTTCTTCAGACTTATCATTATCTAGGTCATTGGCGTATAACGCCATCAACTGGTTTAGCCTGTCTCGCATCCTATATTTAAATATCATCACAATCCTGGATGTTGCAGCGTGCGAATGTGCTAATTCACAGAGTTGTTCAAGAAGGTGTAGTCTATTTGGTGTTCAGCACTTCGTCCATCGTCAATGAATCATCCTCCCCGTTTTGATAAGTCACTATCACCGTTCTTGATTGTTCATCCAAACTTCAATCGGTAATTGTTGGTAGATAAAAAACGTCATCATCAGCATCATCATCATCTGCTGGAAATCTTCTCTTTAATCTTCTTATTACTATTTGAGTCCTTTCACACTCGTTGGCCATTGGAACCCCAAGGGCCAAAATATCCCTCTCAACGACCTCAACCATACTAAGTATGGCCTTGATGGTCTTGACGTTCACCCTTCTCTTGTCAGAGAACTTTAGGACGAAACGTCTCTCCGACCTACCAAACCTTCATGCAATAACCTAAGCCAATTTTTTATGTTTTATGGCGTTTTAGAAAATTTATGCCGTGTTTAAACAATTTGTGGCGTGTTAAGTTTGTTTACTTGTTCTACTTATATAATGACCTTTTTTGGCGCGAAGTAGATTAGGTCTATATGTTTTTGGCGCTTAAAAACAATGGAAATTATCTTTTTTTCATGTGTATTTTTTTATCTTTGTCGTGTGATATAAGATGCAGACCTATAATGTGACAAGTAATTATGGCATGGTTTTTGAAAATATTCTCACTTAATAAATGTTAGTAATAAAGTTTCCGTCGTTTCAGTTATTGTTTGTAGTTACTGTTTGTTCAGCTTTATCTGTTAAGGCTGTAACGTGTCCTATCATTAAGTTTGGCATTTTGTATGAATGGCGTTTTAGATAAAGATGGCAAAATACAACTAATTAACTTTTGTAAGACACCCTTTATTCTATTCTCTTGCACCATGTTTTATACAATTCAGTTACTTTTTGAGTTTTTTTAATAATACGTGCTTAAAGGAAATTATTACAGCTTTGGTGTTTGGCGTTTGTGGCATTTTGGTGTTTTATAAGTAATTAGAGAAATAATATATTTTATTAGCGGAATATTAGATAACAAACCACTATAAATGACACCAAAAAATAGAAAAGAAAAAAATATTAAAAATCCTAATCGAGTTTCTCATCCAAATCTTCACATTCATCAGTCTCTTGTTCTTGAAGTTTTTGTCCTCGGAACCTTTGAATTCCTTAGATAGATGCCGATTTCCTACACAGCTGAAACGCCCAAAATAACATTTACACAGCATCAATTCAGTAAAATATGGTGTTTTGTTTTTTGGTGTGATCTATTGTTGTTGATTGTTGAAGTGGTTTTGTGGATGGTTGGTGACATAGCTTGATGTCGTATGTGTGGATGCTTTTTTCTGTGCGTGATTGTGAGTAGATTTTTCACTTGGTTGATCTTTGGTCGTCATCTTCATATTCATCCCGCTCTTCATGATTAATAATGGAGTCCAAAATAGCATTTACACTGTCATCGGTCTCTTCTTCTCATCCAAACCTTCTTCAAGAACAAAGCACACAAAATGACATATCACTGTCATCAGTCTATTTTTCTTGAAGATTTGTCCATCTCATTCAGCAAAATCTTATTGAGTTAACCCCTCACTTAAGAACCCATTCAGTGAAACTTTATGGAGAACAAAACTGAATCTCCAAGAAACGACGTTTGTTATCTGTGGTTTTTTAACTTTTCTTGCATTTTAAAGTGAATGGTATTTAGTAAAACATGCCGTTTGGTTATGGTGTGATCAATTGAAGGTCTTGAGACATTGTTTATATAAGATGTTTTTGGCGCATAGTTTAGGCGGTAATTTGTTATAATAAATGTTAGTAATAAAGTATATGTCGTTTGTTCAGCTTTATCTGTTAAGGTTGTAAGACGTCCCATCTTTACGTTTGGCGTTTTGTATTTAATAGCATTTTTGATAAAGATTATAAAATACAACTAATTAACTTTTGGTGTCTGGCGTTTATGGCATTTTGGCGTTTTATTATTAAATACAGAAATAAAGTATTTTATTCATGGAAAAATACATAACAAAGCACAGAAAATATTACACAAAATAAAAAAAAAGAAAAGAAAAAAAATTAAAACTCCTCGTCAGAAGGGATTTCGTCTGAGAAGTATCCATCGCTCCCATCGTCTTCTTCTTCGGATTCTTATTCCAATTTCTCATCCAAGTCATCACTTTCACTTTCATCGGCCTCTTCTTCTTGAAGATTTTGAACCCTCCATTTGAACATGTCATGCAACAACGCCAATTTTCCTGTCATGTTTGTGTTCAAACATGTTGCATTGTATAATTCCTCTAGGAACCCAAGACTCTGCTTGGTCATGATGTTTTCAAGCATGTTGTCTTCCTACTCCCCGTTGTCACGTAAAACAGTCACCATGTCAGTGTCTTCATGACTGGGTCCATTTTTGCATCTATATTGTTTGATCCAAATTTTCTGGTTAATCTTTTTATAACCGTATGTGTTTTATCACAATGGTTATCAAGAGGGACGCCAAGTGCTAGGATCCCCCTCTGTACTTCTTCTTCCAAGTTCAATATGGCTTTGATTATCTTAACAGACACTCTTCTTCAGTTGTGAAAACGGATTACGAATCTTCTGATTCTAAGGTTGTATCTCCATGAAACGATTTTTTCCATTTTTCTTCTTTTCAGAGTGTTTTTTTTTAATTTGACGTTTTGGTTAAAGATGACGTTTTTAGTATTATCAATGGAAGTGATGGTAACTTCGTTTATATAATGATGTCTTTGGCACATAGTTTAGGAGGGAATCTTTTATAATAAATATTAATAATAAACTTTATGTTATTGTTTGTTCATCTCTATTTGTTAAATCTACAACGCGTTTCATCATTAAGTTTTGGCGTTTTGTATTAATGGTGTTTTAGATAAATATGGCGTTCCATCTGGAAGTGACTGATGTGTATGGTTTCTAGGTTAAGGCGGGAATTTTGAATGGCGTTTTGCTCATTAGTTTGACGTTTTGTATTAGAGCAGCAAAAAGACCCTTTTACCCTTAATGAAATACGTCCAAGTAATAAAGTTGATGTTATTTGCGAAATAATCTATAGATTGTTTTGGTCCAACGGATGGGGGGCGTTCTCACCGTTTTCATACTTTTAGGCGTTTGGCAGGATCTGGAGAGAACGCCTAAAAGTGTGAAAACTGTGAGAACAATTTTGGTGTTGACATGTGGCGTTGATGCTAACTTACACTAAGGGTAGTATTGTCAAAAAGCTCATCCACATGCCAAAGACCATGCACATGCAAGTTACATGCATATTCCACCATCTTTTTTTAAACTCTTCTAACCTTTCTATAGTTAATAATTTTAAAAATAATTACAACGTAAAATCGAGTGTTTTATTATCTTTCCAACGAGTATACTATTGCTATACTTTTAAATTAAAAAAACTGACATGAATTGGGTGTTCAATAAAAACGTTATAAAAACAGCAAGTTCAGATAAACGTCATAAAATCACCAAGTTCAGAAAAACGTCATGAAAAATACCCATTTGAAAACGCCATAAAACATTCAGTTTAGAAAAACACCATGAAAAATTCAGTTGAAAACGCCATAAAAACACCCACAGAAAAACTCCATTAAAGTACCCAGTTGAAAACGTCATTAAACACCCAATTTAGAAAACCACCATGAAAAACTTAGTTGAAAACACCATAAAACACCTAATTTAGAAAAACGCCATAAAAACCTAATTGAAAACGCCATAAAAACACACAGTTCAGAAAAACACCATAAAACTAGATGAAAACGCCATAAAAACACAAAGTTGAAAACTCCATAAAAAACTCAGTTCATTTTTTTTCGAAAAGTATATCTATAGTATACTCGTTGGAAAGAAAAAAAACGCTGTATTTTATGGTGTAATTTTTTAAGAAAATAATCATGTATAAAAAAAGTTATGGATGTTTTAAATATGATGGGGGAAATGACATGTGATTAGCATGTGCATCCTTGTTTGAATCTTCCCAATTTACCCCTCCTATTAGTTGTAAGGTTCCCAATATTTACAAAAACGTCACCGCATCAATCTTTGCCACAAATCACAAAGATCTTGTGGCTGAAAATCGTTAACACCGCTTTCACACTTTCAGGCGGGCGTTTTCTCCTAAACCCATATATATATATATATATATATATATATATATATATATATATATATATATATATATATATCATAGAGAGGTTGATAATACAAGTTTTGGGTTTGAGGATTTTTTCATACATAAGAGAAGATGTAAGAAAAAGTGTGTCTTTCTTCATTGATCTTCTTCCCTTTTATAGATGAAGAAAAAGGGTCTTCATTATTGATTCTTGAAAAGAGCTTCCGTATAAAATTGCCTTTGTTGAAAATGCTCTTAAAGTTGTTTGTCTTCTTTGAGAATTATTTGCACCATCTTTGAAGAATTGGAAAGTTGGTTGTCTCTTTGTTGCACAATCTTCCATAATTAGAAAGTTGATTGTCTCTTTGTTGAATTATTTGCTTCCACTTTTGAAAATAAGAAAAGTTGATTGTCCTTTTGTTAAATTATTTTGCACCATCTTCCATAATTAGAAATCTTCACTATCTCTTATCGGCCAAAAACTTTGATAAATATGGATAAACATATATCAATTATTATTATTATTATTAACATTATTATTATTATTATTATTATTATTATTATTATTAATTTTTTTACATCATATCAAATGGGTCTTGAGAATCTTGAAAATCAGTTATTATTCGGCACAATTTTAATAGTGGAGATCCTTCCAAGATCGCTTATAGTCAAGTAAAAATTTTAAAGGTGCGTGGGAATATGCATTCCTGCTAAGGAATTTCGATCATTCCTGGATTTTCCAATTTGATGAAGACTTTTCAAATATTTATCCAAGATGGTTCGTTAAATGGTTTAAATATATGTAAAATTTGATATGATGTAAAAATAATAATAATAATAATAATAATAATAATAATAATAATTGATATATGTTTATCCATATTTATCAAAGTTTTTGGCTGACAAGAGATAGTGAATATTTCTAATTATGGAAGATGGTGCAAAATAATTCAACAAAAGGACAATCAACTTTTCTTATTTTCAAAAGTGGAAGCAAATAATTCAACAAAGAGACAATCAACTTTCTAATTATGGAAGATTGTGCAACAAAGAGACAACCAACTTTTCAATTCTTCAAAGATGGTGCAAATAATTCTTAAAGAAGACAAACAACTTTAAGAGCATTTTCAACAAAGGCAATTTTATACGGAAGCTCTTTTCAAGAATCAATAATGAAGACCCTTTTTCTTCATCTATAAAAGGGAAGAATATCAATGAAGAAAGACACACTTTTTCTTACATCTTCTCTTATGTATGAAAAAAATCCTCAAACCCAATCGTATAGAGAAGATCCATCATATTTTGCTTGAACTAAAGTATGTCGTTCTTCAAATTGTAAATCTGGTGGGGTAGGTCTAGGGTAATAATTTCTTGTTTCAGGCCTAGTAGTATAGGTATTATTTTTTGAAAAATGATAATTTCCTCCTCTAATTTTGTTTATAGAATCTTATAATTGAAAATCATTAAATTGTTCTTCAATACTTTGAATTTCTTGTGCTGAAATAACGTTTATATTTAGTTTCTGTATATAACTACTGCAGCATTAGTTTTTTCTTTGAATTCTAAGTTTTTGGTTTTAATTGTTAATGTTAAAGTGTCTAAAATATTTGGATCAAATAAACCAATTGAAAAGTTTGGGTAGCAATTAAAATAAATAGGGCCATTTGAAATATTAGACTCAGCCATAGCTAGTAAAGAATTATTAAAATTTGTATGTCTTGCATCCCTTAGAATTAGTAAAACAGGAGCATCAATTCCTAATCTGAACATGGGTTTAATGGCGACTTGAACTAATCCTATGTGTAGAAATTTGTATAATTTTCTATGTTTTTTAATAGCCTCTACTGATAATAATTGCATGTTTTGATACTCTTTATTAATAGGTATGGTTTGTTCATGAGTTTTTATAGAATAATCTTGTTAAAAATCAAAAGTACCAATTATGTAAATAGTTTTAACATCTTGTTTTGGTATATTCCAATTTAAAAGATTGTTTTCAATTTGTGAAATATTAATTTCAACAGAATTCATATGTAAAGAGTTCATGTTTAAGTCTTCTTCATCATTATCATTATCATTAGTATTTGAGCTATATTCTTGTTTATCTTCCATAATTAGAAATCTTCACTATCTCTTGTCGGCCAAAAACTTTGATAAATATGGTATTTTTCTACATACGATGAAGATGAAAGATTTTTACATGACATTGATTGGCACTTATATATGTGTGAAAATGATGAAAATATTCCATTTTTCTCCTGGTTTCCTCTTTACTGTATAGAAAACAAAATTGAATATCCATTTTTTGAAAATATATCTGTTAGTAATACTATAACCAAAACCTATACAATTATAGATAAAAATGAAGATATTAATAGTGTACATCCTCCATATACAGATATAAAAATAAAAACTGAAAATAAAGATTATATAGCAAAACCCTTGGCAAACATTAATGAAGATTTAAATAAAAATGTAAAGACAATTACTTTTCAAAATAATTATAGTAATGAAAAATTAAATACCATAGGGAACAATTAGAAAGGATTGAAACTAATACTAAAAATCTAGATCAACCTAGTACTTCAAATACTAAATTAATTACTAAAACTATTGAAAATCCAATATTTAAACCATATAGTATAGATATCCCAATAAATCTAAACAAACAACAGGATATGTTAAAAGATATTTCTTCAAAAATTTCAAAACTAAATATAAACGTTATTTCAGCACAAGAAATTCAAAGTATTGAAGAAAAATTTAATGATTTTCAATTAGAAGATTCTATAAACAAAATTAGAGGAGGATATTATCATTTTTCAAAAAATAATACCTATACTACTAGGCCTGAAACAAGAAATTATTACCCTAGACCTACCCCACCAGATTTACAATTTGAAGAACGACATACTTTAGTTCAAGCAAAATATGATGGATCTTCTCTATACGAATGGAGTATAGAAGGTCAAACAAAACATCAAATTCTTAATCTATTATAAGAAATGATAGTGGCAGCCAATGCATATAAAGCAAATGGAAATAACGAAGCTCAAATTCTTACTATGATAGTTTCTGGTTTTACTGGAATTCTTAAAGGTTGGTGGGATAAGTATCTTACAGAAGAAGAAAAACATATAATTCAAAATGCTAAAAAATTAATTATTAAAACAGAAAATAATGTTCAAGTTCCAACTGAAACACTTGATATAATTAATACTCTAATATTTGATATAATTAAACATTTTATTGGAAACCCAACAGATTATCAAGAAAGAAATTCTTTAATATTATTAAATTTGACATGTAGGAAATTACAAGATTTTAGATGGTATAAAGATGTATTTCTTTCAAAAGTTATGACTGGGGATGATTGTTGTCGCAACCCCCGATCCCTTATCTGTCCCGGGAACGGGCGGACGCGAACTCAGAGTTTCGGTGGTATCAGCTTGTTAATTTGGCAGCGGAGATTACTTCAGGACCGTAGTTAGGAAATGTTTATCAGAGTAAAACCACCATATTTAATATTAATAATCACATGGGCAAAACCCAAGTTTCTTATTACAATACGTTTATCGGGATAAACCCTATTTTATTGAATTTAAAACATCGTCTTTTAGGTAACTTTTATAGCCACATTTTTCCCAAGCCTTCAGTGCTCTACAGCTGGCTTTTTACTAATTGGCTGTCACATTGTGTTACCTGAAATGCGTTTTAAAAACATTTGTCAGTGGGAAATACTGGTGAGTGAATCCCAGTTTAATCAAGAAATATTTTATTAATTAAAACAGTATTGAGAGCGATCATATTGTTTATTTCTACACAATTACTCATTCAGTACTGTCAATCCTGACTTGTGGGTCATATTACACATTGGCTAACTCGTTGTCCAATGTTAACGTGTTGTCGTCCCGACTTACTACTCACAGTAGTAAATTTTGTATACAAAACCCCAACATACCGGCAGTAATTGAAGAACTACAAAGACTCAATCACCGCTTAATCACATTGTAAAACATTTAAGGTTTTGTAAAACATTACAAAAAGATTTACAAAAAGAGGATAAACTCACACTGCTATCTTAGACTTCGCGTAAGGGTTTCCTGGGAATAATCTATAATTTACACAAATGTACATAGGTTAGTATCATAACCCTTTGAAAATATTAATGATACCCTCCCCGAGACGGTATTCCAACAACTACGTCGGGCAGAACCACGACACTTGTTACGGAACCCTAAATCAATCGGGCATCGTATCTATCAGGAAACTGGGGTTATAATACTTACAACGGAGCAGAACCTCGCTAATTAGGGGGATATAATACCCACGTATTACTTCTACTACTTCAGAATTCGTTTAGAAAGAAAAAGAAATGAACGAGGAATACTGAAACCCGATGTCTCCTTATATAGTTGCTGAACCCGGGTCTTTCGCGGCCCGCGTAAGAGTAGACGAAGGTCTACGCGGCCCGCGTCAAAGCTAGTCAACGGACTAGCTTGTTCGACTCATCAGGTAGGTCCGCCAAGATGTCGACACGTGTCGGCCTGGGGTGTCTCCGCGTTCTTGGTCTCACGCGGCCCGCATATGCTTAGGGGGAATCTTACGCGGCCCGCCTAAACTAAAGAAATCAACAAAATCAGGTTTCAACCCTGATACGGCCCGCGTGAGTGTTGGGGTGGGTCCTACGCGGCCCGCCTCAAGTTAAAATTTTCAGATTTTTAATTATTTTAATTACTATAACGTATTTCGGGCTCGGTTTTCACATACGGGGTGTATTTAAAGACTTATTGGGATATTTTAAAATATACTAGGGTGTTGGAAATATTTTGAGAGTGTTGGTTTATTGAGGATTGTTACATCCTCCCCACCTTGTTTTAGAGCTCGTCCTCAAGATCTACTGAAACAATTGCGGATATTTCCTTTGCATTTCAGATTCAAGCTCCCATGTGTACTCAGGTCCTCTTTTGGAGTCCCACTTTACTTTGACCAGAACTAATCTCTTGTGCTTGAGATTCTTGACTTTCCTGTCTTCAATCTGTAGAGGTCTTTCTACAAACTTGAGTTGTTCATTTACCTCTATATCCTTAAGAGGTACTATTAGGGAGTCATCAGCTAAGCATTTCTTGAGATTAGATACATGAAACACATCATGTATTCCTGCCATTTCCTCTGGCAGTTGTAGCTGATAGGCTACAGGTCCTATTCTTCTAATAATTTCAAAAGGTCCAACATACCTGGGACTTAGCTTTCCCCTTTTGATGAATCTTACTACTCCTTTCCAGGGAGAGACCTTTAATAATACTTTATCTCCTACTTGAAATTCTAATGGTTTGCATCGGTTATCAGCATAGCTCTTTTGTCGATCACGTGCTGCTTTCAGTCGTTCCTTGACTTGAATGATCTTGTCGGTTGTTTCTTGCACGATTTCAGGTCCAGATAGTTGCTTTTCTCCAATTTCTGCCCAACAGACTGGGGTGCGGCACTTTTGTCCATAAAGTGCTTCGAATGGTGCAGCATTGATACTTGTGTGATAACTATTATTATAAGAAAATTCTATTAAAGGTAAGTAATCATCCCAATTACCTCCAAAATCAATTACGCAAGCTCTAAGCATATCCTCCATTGTCTGAATTGTCCTTTCACTTTGTCCGTCTGTTTGAGGATGATAAGCCGTGCTTAGTTTTAACTTGGTTCCCATTGCCTTTTGGAAACTTGACCAAAAATGAGAGGTAAATCGACTATCCCTATCAGAAACAATTGATAAAGGAATTCTATGTAAAGAAACAATTTCATTTACATATAACTTAGCTAACTGTTCCATACTGAAAGTTTCCTTCATTGGTAAGAAATGAGCTGACTTGGTTAGTCTATCTACAATCACCCAGTTTGTATCATTACCTTTCTTTGTTTTGGGTAATTTAGTAACAAAATCCATTGTTATCAATTCCCATTTCCACACTGGCATTTCTAACTGTTGTGAAATCCTGAGGGTTTTTGGTGTTCAGCTTTAACTTGTGAACAGGTTAAACATTTAGAAACATAGGCTGCTATGTCCTTTTTCATTCCTATCCACCAGAAATTTTTCCTTAAATCCTGGTACATTTTATCATTTCCTGGATGCATCGTATATTAGACTTATGGGCTTCTTCTAAAATACGATAACGTAGGTTTCCTAATTTAGGTATCCACATTCTCTTCTCATGGAATCTCCAAATTCCATCTGTTCCTTGTTCTAATTCTTTTAGCATACCTTTTAATTTTTCAGTATCATCCTTGATTACTGATTCTTGTGCTATGCTAATTTGCTCATTTAAATCTACTTGTAGATTTAATTTGAGAGAACGTACCCTTTTTGACTTTTCATGATACTTTCGGCTTAAAGCATCTGCTACTACATTTGCTTTTCCTTCATGATACTGGATATCACAATCATAATCACTAAGCATTTCCATCCAGCGTCTTTGTCTCATATTCAACTCCTTTTGCTTGAAAACATACCTTAAACTCTTATGATCAGTAAATATGGTAAACTTACTACCATAAAGGTAATGTCTCCAAATCTTAAGAGCAAAAATTATAGCTCCTAACTCTAAATCATGGGTTGAATAATTCTCTTCATGATTCTTAAGTTGTCTGGATGCATAAGCTATAACCTTTTGTCGTTGCATCAATACACATCCATAGCCTAATTTGGAAGCATCACAATAAACTACAATGTCTTCAGTTCCTTCTGGTAACGCTAGTATGGGTGCATGGGTTAATTTATGCTTAAGGATTCTAAAGGCTTCTTCTTGTTTTAATCCCCATTCAAACTTAACAGATTTACAGGTTAGCTTAGTTAAGGGAATGGCTATTTTAGAAAAATCTTGAATAAATCTTCTATAATAACCGGCCAATCCTAAGAAACTTCTAATCTCAGTTGGTGACTCAGGGGTTTTCCATTTAGTAATTGCCTCGATCTTTGTGGGATCTACATGAATTCCTTCATGATTGACTAGGTGTCCGAGAAACTGTACCTGTTCTAACCAAAATTCACACTTTGAAAATTTAGCGTAAAGCTTTTCCTTTCATAATAAACTTAAAAGTGCGTGCAAATGCTTTGCATGATCCTCTTTATTTTTAGAGTAAATTAGAATATCATCTATGAAAACGATTATGAATTTATCCAAATATGGCTTACATATTCGGTTCATCATGTCCATAAATGCAGCTGGGGCATTGGTTAAACCAAATGGCATGACAGTAAATTCATAATGGCCATACCTTGTTCTGAATGCGGTCTTAGGAATATCATCTTCCTGCACATTTAATTGATGATATCCTGACCTTAAATCGATTTTAGAGAAAAATCGAGCTCCTTGCAGTTGATCAAACAGATCATCGATCCTCGGTAATGGGTACCGATTCTTAATCGTAACCTTGTTTAATTCACGGTAGTCAATGCACATACGCATTGATCCGTCCTTCTTTTTAACAAACAGTATCGGCGCTCCCCATGGCGATGAAGTTGGTTGTATAAATCCTTTCTCCAACAATTCGTCCAATTGTTTCTTCAATTCTTGCATTTCTGCAGGTGCCAAACGGTAAGGTGCTTTGGCAATCGGTGCTGTTCCTGGTATTAAATGGATTCTGAATTCAACTTCTCTATCTGGAGGTTGCCCTGGAAATTCTTCTGGAAATATATCTGAAAACTGAGATACTACTGGAATATCTTTTAAATCCTTTCCTTCAGTGTTAGTGATTATAGAAATCAAATACACTATAGAACCTTTTCTTATATAACTTGCAGTTTTCATCACAGAGATAAATTTTGTGGATCTAGATGGTTTATCTCCTTTAATTGTGATCGTTTTACCTTTTGGTGAATTGACTTTTGATCACATAAAATACTAGCTTTATTAGCTATTAACCAATCCATTCCTAAAACAACATCAAATCCTGCCAGATTTATGGGATAAAGGTTTGCAATAAATTTCTGTTTTAAAATTTATATGCTTGCTCCCTGCAAGATTTCAGAAATCCTAACGGTTTCTCCATTAGCTGTCTCTACTAGACATTCTTGTGGTAGTTTAGTTAATGACTGATTTAGAAATTTGCAAAATGATGTATTAATAAAACTTTGGTTTGCACCAGAGTCAAATAATACTTTAGCAAAGACATCATTAACTAAAAACGTACCAGCTATGACATCTGGAATCATCTTAGCTTCATCTGCAGTCAGAACAAATGCTCTAGCATTTTGAGTATTCTTGTTGTTTGTAACTGGAGCTAATTTTGGGCAATAAGGCTTGATATGACCTTGTTCTCCGCAGTTGTAACATATCCTGTTATTAGCTTTCTTCCTGCAATTTTCCTCCTTGTGTCCTGATATTTTGCAAAAGTTACAGTATATGGAGCATCTTCCTGAATGCTTTCTTTTGCAATTCTTACAGTAAGGTGCAGAGGTAGAACCTATATTTTTTCCACGATTAAAATTTCCAGAATGAAATTCTTGTGTGAGCTTTTGGGTTAGATTCCTTCTTTGATCCTCTTCTCGGGTATGAACTAATTCATCTGTCAAGGTATTGGCTCGTTCTACAGCTTCTTCTATGGTTTGAGGTCTAGCTGCCTTGACTACGTGTCTAATCTCTCCAATTAATCCCCAAATATAACGGGAGATTAACAATGGTTCTGGTGAAGCAAGAGTTGGCACTATTCTAGCATATTGGAAGAATAATTTAGTGTATCCCTTACTATCCACACCAGTCATCCTAAGATTTAGGAATTTGTTTGCTATCTGTTCGTTTTCATTGGGTGGGCATAATTTCCTTTCTACTTTGTTCTTAAATTCTTCCCAATCCATATTGTAGGTTCTATCACTTCCTCTTGATTGGAGGATAGTGTTCCACCATTCTAGTGCTGAATTCTTAAACAGATTAGAAGCAAACAATATCTTATCTTCTTCAGCACACTTACTTATTCTTAAGACTGCCTCAGTTTTCTCTATCCAGCGTAGGGTTGCAATAGCCCCTTCGTTGCCCGAGAATTCCATTGGTTTACAAGACCAGAATTCTTTATAAGAACAACCGCAAGGCACGGTTCTTCTCCTTTTGGGAATGGGCACTTGCAATACGGGTCCATTGTTCACGCTGTTTTCTGGTTCAATTGGTCGCTTACTGCTATGCTTACTTTTATTATTTGCTTCTTGAATCGTTTGAATAATAAATGACATTGCATCTATGATTCCTTGTGCTACTATATGTTGAACAGCACTATTATCCATTTGGTTTCCATTGTTATTGATGCTTGGATTCTCATTCACCACGTTAATGTTACTCTGATTATCATTATTCAGATTTCCTTGATTTCCTTCATCGGCCATCTGAATTTTAAACATTTATCAATCATTAATATCACAAAATAATATTAATATAGTCAATCACATGACACGCATTTTTGCCAAAAGCGTCAATCATTGCGACTTGTACTCTATTCATATACTATTATGCATCTATTACACACTAGTACTGAAATAAAATTTACAATACCAACAGAAATAGAATCACACTAATAGTAATAGGCATCCGTACACACATATTTTATTGTATTTTTATTTTATTATATTATTATTATTATTACTATTACCGTCTCCTCTATCACATCACGGATATGGATTTATCCAAAAATCCATATTGCGCTCATCGTATTTCCATACGCGTCGCTCTCCCACCTGTCGCATTCTCTCACTGCTTTCTAAAATTTCATCCCCAAAAGTCCTAAGTTATTGCACGTTTTCTGCACTCATTGGGGGTGCAGGTTCTAGGACTGGGTTCGGAATCTGGGGTGCGGGTTCCTGATATGGGGGTAAAGTGCCTGAAATCGGTAAGGATCTTCTAAGATCTCCCTGATGTAGTTATCATGGTAATAGGGATCTAGAGGGTCCATACCTGGGTAGGCTCCTAGGTTCTGTATAGGTGTGTCTTCATGTATCGGGTAACGTTGCACAAAGTCCCTATTGTCGTCCCACCAAGGATCGTAATTTAGGCCTAGGGGGTTTGGTGCTTGTACCCTAGGGATTTCCTCTGGGTTGAAGTCATGCATCTCCACTTGGTTTTCAGAGTTTTCTATCTCCATGGGTTGATCTGGGATTAGTGATTGTGGGGCTACTAGTTGTTCCAGACTTGGGTCGGCAACTGTTGTAGCTAGGATATGGAAATTGGCTAGGCTTCTATTAAGCATATCCTGTGTATGGGCATCTGTCTTTCGCTTAACGGCTGCTAAGGCTCTTTGCTGTTGCAACTTTCGCATTCTTTTCCTACGTGCAAAGGCTTCCTTACTGAACCATCCTCGTTTCTTATGAGGGAATGGCTCTTCTGACTGAGCTTTAAAGGCAAACATCCCTTCTTCCTGATCAGCAGAATACCCTGAAAGGGCAGGCTGTGAAGAGGTACCTTCACTCCTAGGTGAATCAGACAACTGACGACACATGTCTGAGGGTCCTTGATCACTCATACTGTAAACTAACAAATAGTCAAATAACACATAACAAATAAATACAGTTATGCACGTATTTCCGTAATTTATTTCCTAACATAAAATTTAGAATTTAAGTGTCAGCAGAACACTTCTTTGGCTTAGACCAGTGGCTAGGCTCTGATACCACCTTCTGTCGCAACCCCCGATCACTTATCTGTTCCGGGAACGGGCGGACTCGAACTCAGAGTTTTGGTGGTATCAGCTTGTTAATTTGGCAGCGGAAATTACATCAGGACCGTAGTTAGGAAATGTTTATCAGAGTAAAACCACCATATTTAATATTAATAATCACATGGGCAAAACCCAAGTTTCTTATTACAATACGTTTATAGGGATAAACCCTATTTTATTGAATTTAAAACATCGTCTTTTAGGTAACTTTTATAGCCACATTTTTCCCAAGCCTTCAGTGCTCTCTAGCTGGCTTTTTACTAATTGGCTGTCACATTGTGTTACCTGAAACGCATTTTAAAAACATTTGTCAGTGGGAAATACTGGTGAGTGAATCCCAGTTTAATCAAGAAATATTTTATTAATTAAAACAGTATTGAGAGCGATCACATTGTTTATTTTCTACATAATTACTCATTCAGTACTGTCAATCCTGACTTGTGGGTCATATTACACATTGGCTAACTCATTGTCCAATGTTAACGTGTTGTCGTCCCGACTTACTACTCACAGTAGTAAATTTTGTATACAAAACCCCAACATACCGGCAGTAATTGAAGAACTACAAAGACTCAATCACCGCTTAATCACATTGTAAAACATTTAAGGTTTTGTAAAACATTACAAAAAGATTTACAAAAAGAGGATAAACTCACACTGCTATCTTAGACTTCGTGTAAGGGTTTCCTGGAAATAATCTATAATTTACACAAATGTACATATGTTAGTATCATAACCCTTTGAAAATATTAATGATACCCTCCCTGAGACGGTATTCCAACAACTACGTCGGGCAGAACCACGACAGTTGTTACGGAACCCTAAATCAATCGGGCAGCGTATCTATCACGAAACTGGGGTTATAATACTTACAACGGAGCAGAACCTCGCTAATTAGGGGGATATAATATCCGCGTATTACTTCTAATACTTCAGAATTCGTTTAGAAAGAAAAAGAAATGAACGAGGAATACTGAAACCCGATGTCTCCTTATATAGTTGCTGAACCTGGGTCTCTCGCGGCCCGCGTAAGAGTAAACGAAGGTCTAGCCGGCCCGCGTCAAAGCTAGTCAACGGACTAGCTTGTCCGGCTCATCAGGTAGGTCCGCCATGATGTCGACACGTGTCGGCCTGGGGTGTCTCCGCGTTCTTGATCTCACGCGGCCCGCGTAAGCTTAGGGGGAATCTTACGCGGCCCGCCTAAACTAAAGAAATCAACGAAAATCAGGTTTCAACCCTGATACGGCCCGCGTGAGTGTTGGGGTGGGTCCTACGCGGCCCGCCTCAACTTAAAATTTTCAGATTTTTAATTATTTTAATTACTATAACGTATTTCGGGCTCGGTTTTCACATACCGGATGTATTTAAAGACATATTGGGATATTTTAAAATACACTAGGGTGTTGGAAATATTTTGAGAGTGTCGGTTTATTGAGGATTGTTACAATTGTAAAGAAGCCTATTGGAAAGAAAGATTTATAGATGGGTTAACAAAATTATTTGCCAAAAGAATTAGAGAGAAAATTAAAAATGATTTTAATAATAATATTTCTTATAGAGATTTATCCTATGGGCAAATAATAAATTATATAAATCAAGAAGGATTAAAAATATGTAATGATTTAAAATTAAAAGAAAAAATAAAAAAAGGATGGTATCCAAGGGCATAAGGAATTAGGAAGTTTTTGTCAACAATATGGATTTGAACCATTTAAAACTCCTTCTAAATATAAAAAGAAACTTCCTAAAAAAATTATAAAGAAGAACTATAAAAGAAAACCATATATTAAAAATAAACATAAATATTACAAAGATAAGATTGATTTTCAAAAGAAAAAACAAGGTAAACAAGATATTGTCATTTGCTATAAATGTGGAAGACAAGGACATTATTCCAAAGATTGTTATACTAAGAAAAAGATAAATGAGTTAAACATTTCCGATGAATTAAAAGAACAGATAAATAAAATACTTATTTATGACAACTCAAGTGAAAACAGTATTTCAGACTATAGTGATAATGACTTAAATCATATTGAAGATTCTAATTCAGAAAGTAGTTCAGAAGATAATACGTGTGAATGCATTGGTCCTTGTATTTGTGAAATCGATGGTACAATAAATTCTCTAACAGAAAATAACAAAGACTTATTTGAATTATTAGAAAAAATTGATGATAAAGAGGTAAAACAAGTATATTTAAAACAATTAAAAGAAAAGTATAAACTACCAATAAAAAAAGAAGAAAATGTGTATAATTTCAATGAAATATGTCAAAGATTTCAAACAAGACAAATAAAAGAAAATCTTGTTACAATAACTGATTTACAAATAGAATTAAAAAATATTAAAGAAGAAATTCGAGAAATAAAATCACAAATTAAAGAATTAGAAAAAGGGAAAAATAAAAAAGATGAAGAAAACAATAACGATACTAAAAAGGATACTGAAAATATGGGAAAAATAAATCATTTAAAAGAATTAACTTCTCAAAAACGGTATACTAAATTAAATATAATAGTCAATAATGAATTTCGATTAACATTAGTTGCCATGATTGATAGTGGTGCTGATATGAACTGTATTCAAGAAGGTCTAATACCCATAAAATACTATGAAAAGACTACATATAGATTATCTGGAGCCAATGGGAACCCATTAAATATTAAATATAAATTATCAAATGTTCATATTTGCAAAGAAAACTATTGTTATAAAACCCAATTAGTTCTAGTAAAGGATTTAACATCTCAAATTATATTAGGACTCCCATTCATAACTCAGTTATATCATTTCACAGTTGAAGAAAAAGGAATAAGTATTAAGGTATTAAATAAAAAGATCTGCTTTGAATTTGCTCATCCAATTACTTCAAAACAAATAAATATTTTAAGCTTAAAAGAAAAACAAAAGGATTTTTTAATTGAAGAAATTGATCATGTTAGAATAAAGAATCAATTGCAAGATAAAATAATTATAAAAAGAATACAAGAAACTGAGAATAAATTTAAAGATAACATCTGTGCAAATATTCCAAATTCTTTTTGGGAAAGAAAACAACATATAGTAAGATTACCTTATATTAAAGATTTTAATAAAAAAAAATATTCCAACCAAGTCTAAAGCTATACATATGTCTCAAGAGTTAGAAGGCTATTGTAAAAAGGAAATACAAGAATTATTAGATAAAAAACTAATTAGACCATCTAAATCCCCTTGGTCTTGCTCTGCCTTCTATGTTCAAAATAATGCAGAAATAGAAAGAGGAGCTCCTAGGTTAGTTATAAATTATAAACCATTAAATAAAGTTTTAGAATGGATTAGATATCCTATACCAAATAAAAGAGATTTATTAAAAAAGATTTATGATTCAAAAATATTTTCTAAATTTGATATGAAATCTGGATTTTGGCAAGTTCAAATTGCTGAAGAAGATAGATATAAAACTGGATTCAATGTACCATTTGGACACTATGAATGGAATGTAATGCCTTTTGGATTAAAAAATGCTCCTTCAGAATTTCAAAATATTATGAATGATATCATTTTACCATTAGGAAATTATGCAATCATTTATATTGATGATGTATTAATATTTTCAAATTCCTTAGATCAACATTTTAAACATTTAAATACTTTCTACAATATTATTCATAAAAATGGATTAGTAGTATCACCTTCTAAAATGAATCTTTTCCAAACAGAAATAAGATTTTTAAGACATAGTATTATTCAAGGAATAATAAAACATATTATCAGAAGTTTAGAATTTTCAAATAAATTTCCAAATGAAATCAAAGATAAAAAGCAATTGCAAAGATTTTTAGGATGTTTAAATTATATTCATGACTCTTTCAAAGACCTAGGAATCATATGTAAACCTTTATATGATAGGTTAAAAAAGAATCCAAAACCATGGACTCAAGAACATACGAATATAGTAAAATATATCAAGGATAAAATAAAATGCTTACGTTGTTTACATATTCCCCATCCTAATGCAAAATTAATTGTAGAAACTGATGCAAGTGACTTAGGATTTGGAGGAATACTAAAACAGGAATTAAATAATAAAGAAAGTTTAGTTAGATATTATTCAGGTGCATGGAATGATACTCAAAAGAATTATTCTACAATTAAAAAGGAAATTTTAAGTATAGTTTTATGTATAAAAAAGTTTGAAGATGATTTATATATGAAACCATTTTTATTAAAAATCGATTGTTTATCTGCAAAATATATTTTAGAAAAGGATATTAAAAATTTGATTTCAAAACAAGTTTTTGCCAGATGGCAAGCATTATTAAGCAACTTTGATTTTCAAATAGAATTTATAAAAGGAGAAAATAATTCTTTACCATATTTTTTATCAAGAGAATTTTTACAGGGAATGTGAGCAACTCTGATTCTACAAAAAAGATTGAATTATCAAAACAACAATTCTCAAAATCTCAATTATCAAGTTCTCCAAGTTCTCCATCAAGACCAACCCATTTGCAACAATTTCCCTTATTACCTAATATTCAAAACAGATTTGCCCCTCTAACTCCAAGACCTAGACGTATACCTCCATTTTCATCCATTATCCAAAATCTAGAATCAAAACCCATTATTCAATCTCCTTCTTTCACAAAACTCTCTAAACCGACCTCTCCCTCAACCTCTTCACCAGCCACAATTCCTTATATTACCAACCCAGATAAAAAGATTATCAAAATTCTAGAACCTTTGGAAGTCGAAAAGGTTAGCAAAATTTTTTATCCTTAATCGACTTCATTTATCCAAGAGGATGCCATTTTTTTCAAGGAAGAATATAAAACCAGAGATTATTATCAAGCAATTTTAGTAGATTCAGAATCAGTTATTATTCGACACAATTTTAATAGTGGAGATCCTTCCAAGATCGCTTATAGTCAAGTAAAAATTTTAAAGGTTCTATCCTTAGAAGATTGGAATTCTAAGCCCTATAATTCAAAAACCCTTTCAAATTTCAACGCCTATCCTCAATACAACTATTATGATTATCAAGATGCGTGGGAATATGCATTCCTGCTAAGGAATTTTGATCATTCCTGGTTTTTCCAATTTGATGAAGACTTTTCAAATATTTATCCAAGATGGTTTGTTAAATGGTTTAAATATATGGGAATTATTCCAGAAGCTTTTCCCAAAGAAATTTCAGAAGCATTTTCAAGATTCGTCGAGTATTTTCAACATGATGGAACACATATTTTTTAATATACTTTACAGTTTATGAGTGTATTCAGAATTCCATGGATTTGTTTATGGACTTATAATTTTCAAGAAGAAAGTTCCATAGAACTTTCTCCTCCATTACTCTTCAGACAATACAGGTGCAAATGGTGGAATAAGTTTATCATCACAAACGCAAATTCTCAAGCAGTTACCAAGTATTATAAGGAATTAACTACTCAATATGAAAGAAGTTTAAAGTCTCCGATTCAAGATATCAAGGCCAACAATGAAGATCGAGAGTATATTCAGAGACTTTCAGATTGCAATTCTCCAGAAGAAATTTTAAAAATAGTCAATGAAATTCGACAGTCTCCATCCCCTTCAAAACACTCATCTCCGGGGACTGAAGTCTTTCATATTAGACTGC
This sequence comes from Helianthus tuberosus, assembly GCA_030545235.1. NCBI lineage: Eukaryota > Viridiplantae > Streptophyta > Magnoliopsida > Asterales > Asteraceae > Helianthus > Helianthus tuberosus. The sequence goes on from JARYGA010029888.1 coordinate 27,970, forward strand.
ATGAAATCTGTTCCGCTTCTGAATTGACACTCGACGCATTTTTAATCGGATTTTCTGGTTTATGCTTGAATCGGCAGTATCTTCTAATTCCTCTTCTTTGTCATTGTCCTCAGAATCGTCTAAATTAATAATCTCACTCCATTTCCATTAAGAGAGTCTCTTGGATCTCTTCCTTTGAGTCTCAAACTTCCGATCCCTATAAATGACAAAAATTGAATACAAAAGTTAAAAAAAGATTAAATAAACCTTAAAATTACATGTTTACTAAATTCACATTGAAGATTAAACTTGTATGGACTAAACATTGCACCATAAGAATAATATCAATACTTTTATCACCATCATCCTACAATAAAACACACATATAATAACATAACGAACATGTTAATATGAAATATATACACAAAAATAATACTTAAAACCAGCAAAATCAATACCTTAGAAGCTTGTTCGACAAATGTGTTGTTTAAATTGAATTCAGATAAAAGTAAATAAAAGAAAAATAATATTCACTGCTGCGATATAACAAAACTGACCTTTCGCAACAATTGAATTCAGAACTGGATCCATTTTTTTTAACTTTGTTTAGCAATTGATATATGAGTGTCCTGCTATATTTATAGTAGTAACTATAAAAGTGCATTATGGTTTAATTTTAGATTTGCCACCCCTTTATTTAGGAAGTTTGTTATGGTTAGTTTTAAGTTTTTATAAGATATATCTAAGTATAGACATTAGGCAGTTTTAATAAAATAAAATGTGACAAAAAATATCTTCATTTTATGTTACGGTACTTTTAATTCTTTTTGTTTTTGTTTGCATAAATGGAGCCCATCTTTGTAGATTAGGCACATTAGATCACAAGTATTAATTACTTGTACATTAACGCATAATCGACTTGTACCTTTTAATCCGTGCGTCGATATTGAACAAGACAACTAACGAAACGTCGACAAAAATGTGTAGGTCGTCATGCTATCTTTGGATTTTTTTTAAACAATATAGTTTTTAAGATATGTAAAAAATACGTAAAAAAATTATAAGTTTGCTATGGAGGGGTGAATTGTATAATTATCTATAATTTTGTTAAAACCTTAGAGATTTAAGTGTAATAATTTTAGGGGCTAAAAAATAAATAATGTTTAAAAGACTAAAGTACCCTCATTTTAGGGTTCTTTCTATAAATAAAGAGAGGGAAAAGTTCTTATTTTTTAGGTATCTTAAAATGCCACTCACTCATGCATTATAATATAGTATATATATATATATATATATATGTATATATTGTAACACCCGTCTTAATTACTACTTGAAAATTTATAATAATTTACAAGATTTTAAATAAAAGATGTCTAGGTTAAAACATAAGTTCTAAGGTAGCAAACATTAGTCAACTACTGACTAATTTAAACATTCAAAGTTATTTAGCAAACTGATTACATCATAACATTTTCTAAACATAATTAAACGACGCGGAAGCTTCAAAAGTATGTGTTCGGTTCTTCAAAATCTTGCTTGACCGCCATCCGTAATCCTTGAATCCTAGAAACTGAAATGTTTACATTAAACATTAGTATTAGAGTACTTAGAAATAATACATAATCGAAACTACGTTTAAAACGGATTCGATTTAACGAAAATATGCAAAATTCATTATAAATGTCAAGCTCTACCGTAACTTACGGTAGTTACCGTAAGTTACGGTAGCTCCTGGGAAGCTTTGGTTCCACCGTAACACAGGAGGAATCCACCGTAACATTTTGGTCTCTACCGTAAATTACGGTATATACCGTAATTTACGGTAGACTCTGGAATGTTATGTTTTGTTTGATTTGTTTGTTTACTTGAGTCAAATTCTCGGATTTCATTCCTACAAACCAACATATTAAATCCTCGTATTTCTAATATGTCATTTATTGATGGTAACACAAGACCAATCAATTATATCACGAAGCATTTGCCATGCCTTAGTCGATTATTCAACCCGTTTGGCTCATCTACGGAATCCTCCATTATGATGACTACCAACAAGTTTAAACCAATCCTGGTCTTATAAATCGATATAACAATCATTATCGCCTCAAATTAAGACAACCTTTATTCTATAATTCACTATACTTATGCAAATTATCAAATTTACCCAATGTAACGAGTCAAGTTACATACCTTCAAAGTAAGCCTTTCAAATGCGATTCGCCACCCGCTTGTCCACTTGACGCTCCTGCGTCCTTTCCTATAGAGTTCATTTATAACATGTTTAGAACTCCCTTTAAACCATATATCGCGTAGTAAACCGAAACATCAAAATTATGTGTTTCAACTTTGAATTTCAGTTTTAAGCCTTCTTTGAGGCATTTTCACAAACACTTTAAGGGCAGATTTTTACATGATTATATAGCAAGTCTCTAGCTTATCATTTAACCCAAGTTTCACATCAATCAACCCATTTTACATAATTGTTAGCTTCTAAAATTTTGAAGTCATTTCACAATTGTCAAATTACACTAGAACAACACCCAATTTCCTAGTGTTTATCAAATTATACATAACCCACTAATCACCTACCATGGTGTTCATAGATTTTTACTAAAAATTCACATGATTTCAACTTGTATTTGTCTAGGGTTTGTCCCTAGACACTATATTGTTCCTAATCCATCATAAAACAAACATGCAACCATAAATCTCAGATTTTCCCAATTTCATGAGAATTTCAAACAGAGAATTAACACCAAATTTTACATACCTCGTAACCCCCTTGTGACGAGGATCACTAATCTATGTTCGGACTTTGATTTGGACTGAGTTTGATCCTTCAATTTAGAGATTTTATGCTGAACTAGGGTTTTGATGGAGCTTAGGGTCGCCCCTGCTCTGGTCGATCTCCACCAAACACAGACAAATGTGTTTGTGTTTTATTTATTTAGATTTTATTAATATTAGTTTCATTTTGAACACATTTGGTCCCTAAACTTTCCTTTGGTTCTAATTTTAGCGTTTTAACCCATTTGTAGGTTACTACAAGGCTTTCACCTAACTGGGTTATTTTAAATCCTAGTTAGTTGACTAGTTTATTTATCAACTTTATATTTAAAATAAATAACTTGAAATTTTTCGGGGTGTTACATATATATACATATATATATATATATATATATATATATATAGGGAGGAGCTCATGCGAGAACCACCATTATTGTGAGAACCGCGAGAACCAATGTGAACACAACCTAAAATAGCTAAAAAACCCTAAAAAAACCTAACCCCCCCATCCCCCCAACAAAAACCTAAACCCCCCACCCCCCAAAAAAAACCTACCCCCCCCCCCCAAAAAAAAAAAAAAACCTAACCCCCCCCCCCCCAAGCTAAATGCTAAAAACTAAAACCCTCAAAAAACCTAACCCCCCACCCCCCCCCCCCCCCCCCAAAAACCTAAACCCCCCTCCCCCACCCCCCAAGCTAAAATGCTAAAAACTAAACCCCCAAAAAACCTAAAAAAATCTAAAAAAAACCTAAAAAAATAAAAAAAAACCTAAAAAAACTAAAAAAGACCTAAAATGCTAAAAACTAAACCCCCAAAAAACCTAAAAAAATCTAAAAAAAACCTAAAAAAATAAAAAAAAAATCTAAAATTTTTTTTTAAATATTTTTTATGTTAAAATCGCTACTTTTAGAAGCAAAAAAAAAAGAAAAATTTAAAAAAAAAAATTAAAATTTTTTTTTTTGCTTCGAAAAGTAGCGATTTTTTTATAAAAAATATTAAAAAAAAAAAATTTTTGTGTGATTTTTAGCTATTTTTAGGCATTTTTTGTTGTGTTCACATTGCTTCTCGCGGTTCTCGCAATAAGAGGTGGTTCTCGCATGATCTTGTGAGAAGTACTAGGCTAGTTGAGAAACTTGAGAAACATTCTGTACCACATTTTTCCCTAAGCTTTTCGTAATATACACATATGTATAGTTTAAAATTGACTATATACATATATGTATAATTCAAGATTTGACAATATACATATATGTATATAGTGATTTTTAACCTATACATATATGTATATTACGAAAAGCTTAGGGAAATGTGTGGTCCAGAATGGTTCTCAAGTTTCTCAAATAGGGTGGATTTTTCTTAGGATCCATACCCTATATATATATATATATGAAACGAGTCTTACAATTCCTTAGCATTCTTTCACCTTTTTTATCTAACACTGCTATGGTTTCACCCCATTTAACTCCATAAGAAAACAATATCAAATTATAAAAAAGTAAAAAAAAAAAAAAAAACTGTTTGGTTGACATGCTTAGGACCCACTACCACAACCTTCCTCCACACCGTGAGCCCTTCCACGCTCCCTTTCCCGGCCCTTCCACGCCAAGTTGGATACCACATGGTAGGGGCATTGGCCCATAGAGGGAAGTCTTACGTGGTTGTGTGTTTGATAAAGGTTAAAATGTAAATTTGTTCTCCTCCACGGCGATAAGGGGCAAAAAGATCTACTACTTTTGTTCTGGCTTCAAAAATAGATAATTTTGTATCTAACTGTATAAAGGCAAGCGCGGATCTATGAATAGGAAATGTTGTGCTATTATCTACAGGGTGTCAAATCAAATTTGATTAAAATAATATTTTTAAATGTTAATCCGTGATCCAGTGGGGTTAAAATTCGAGTATGTTTAGTGAGGGGTGTTTGTAATGGGTGATGGCAAATGGTAAAAAGGGGTGTTTGGTTAGTAGTTGGGACGGGGTAATACTCATGATAAGTACGTAAATTAGATGGATTTTAGTAGTTAAACATAGCATTGTCGTAAGAAACGGACCCTTATCTGACCGAATTTTCACTCCAACGCACAAGGGTTTAACGGGTGTTGTTATCATATTGATATCATAATGTACCGAATCAATACTGACTGAACACACACGAAGATATTTTACTAATTAAGAAATAAATATGAAATAATTATAAATTAAGAAATACGCTTAGTTTTAGATTTATTAAAAAATCAAACTCCTTCTTACTTCTTAGGTTGGTATGTATCATTTTAGCAATAATACTACAAAATCCTAGTAATACTACAAAATCCGATAGTATGACAAAATCTATGGTGAATAATTAGACGTGCAACATCGATGTTGTTTCTATCATCCGACAAACCCAAATATATAATCACTATTAGCGATTACGTACATATTATTAAAACAAGATATTCTTGGGTCATTGGATAATGTTATTATAACTATAGGAGTAAGATCAAATACAAACCACATTTCGTATACTAACTGTAACAACCATTTAAAAAGTGACATGTGCCATCCAACAAATAACCAATTATAGAGAAATGGTAAAATGATAACCTAAATAATATCAATTATCTTGAATTCTTTATAATTATGCTAACAATCAATTAATTCTTTATTTGGATATTTCTTTTGTTTTCAATGTACTGATAAAGAAAAGTGATCATATCATTACACATATGTGCTAAAATCAATTATCTTGATTAAAAAACGTGCTACTTTTATGTATGTATTGGTTTAGTATGTGCTAATTTAACTTTTTTAAGTGCTAGGATATGTTCTTACGGTTTGTAGGATAAATATAGTTTGTACCGGAACCAACCCTATATACGTAGATAATATGTACACAAAACTAATATATATAAAATAAAAAAAATTGTGATGTTATATGGCCTAACAACTTTGCATAGAACCTGCTCGCACGTTTTGAACTTCTTGGGATTTCATTCATGATCATTAGAATATTCTTGTACATCCCGTACTTATCTTAGAACTTGTATATTTTTTCTTTGAACTAATTTTCATTTTCAATACATACAAACCAAATGGCCGGTGGGAATAGTTAACGCATTTGGTTGGGCAAAAGTGGCGGCCAATCCTTTTTTTCATAATAAAGTTGCTTTTTTTCATAATATAGTTATTTATCACTCCTGTTAAATTACGATTTTACCCCCTACTTAAAATTACGATCTTGCCCCCAGTTCGAAAATAAATTTACGCTTTACCCTCAGCTTAAATTTACGATTTTGCCCTCAGTTAAAAGATACGATTTTCCACTGGTTCAAAAAAAAAATATTTTTGCCCCCAGCTACAGTCTTGCCAAATTACAATTTGGTTCCCAGTTTAAAATTACATTTTCGCCCCCATTTCAAAATAAAATTTTCTTTTGACCCCAGCTAAAATTTACGGTTTTGCTCTCAGTAAAAAATTAAGATTTTGCCCCCAATTCAAAATAAAAAAATGGTTTTGCCCTCAGTTCAAAATATTATTTAACTCCAGTTTAAAATTATGATTTTACCCCATTTAAAAATTGCAATCTTGCCATTGTTTTTTTTTTGGGCAAAACTATGGTAGTGTTTTATTTTACTTGGTTGACTCAATTTGGTTTTTATTCGTGCCAAACAGCTGCCTAGCACTCGCTAATTGGTCCTGATAAAGTATTGTTTTGCCCCCAACTAGGGGTGTTCAGAATTCGTTTCGAATTCGAAAAATTTGAAATTCGATTCGATTATCAAGAATTCATTTCGATTATAAGAATTCGAATTCGATTCAATTCGAGTCAATTAAATCAATACGAATCGAATACGAATTTATAATTTTAAATTCGATTCGATTCGATTCGAAATTCGAATAAAAATTATATATTCTATTTATTATTTTTATATATAATACATATATAACTTTTATTGGGTTATACTAGAAATTATTTTCAAAATTATTTCAAGTATTAAAATTACTCGTTACCAAACCCGCTACATGACTTATAGCTGAAACCTAAGTAGCAAATCTATCAATAGATTTCTAACCCTAAAAATATTAACTTGTAGTGGTTATTCCCGAATTCTCGTTTTGAATGTTAGACTTATGATACTTTATATGAAAATTTTTAATGTTATATCGTGTTTCATGGCTGCTTAAAATTTATGTTTCATTTTAATAGCTTTTTATATGTTTTAAAAGAAACTTAGTCAAATCGAATTTATTCGAATTCGAATTTTTAATCGAATACGAATTGAGTTTTTTATTCGATTACGAATTCGAATCGAATAGGGTAGGTTTTAATCGAATACGAATCGAATTCGAATTCAAGGAAAAATTAAAATTATTCGAATAATTCGATTCGAATAATTCGAAAATTCGATTCGCTGAACACCCCTACCCCCAACTCTAAATTACACGCTTGCCATCATTGTAGTTATTTTTTATCATAACTATGATAGTGTTTTCCTTTACTTCGTTAACTCGATATATCTTTTTTATATCGTGTTATAAGTAGCATGTATAACTAACCGAAATAAATGCGTACATGTTATTAAACTAAGAAATTTTCGATTTAGCGCCCCGTAACGCGGACGGCGCATAACTCTAGTTCTTATACATATTAAAGAAGGGAAAACGTCATAGAAAAGTAATCAAGTTTCTCTATTGTTCCACTAAAGTCACTCTATCTTTTTTTGTCCCTCTATAGTCATCTAAGTTTCATTTACTGTTCCAATCTTGCGTGATTTACAGGTTACCAGGTTTCACCTATTTTTTTAATTTTTAATACTTATGTGAATTTAATAAATTACCTTTTTACCCTTACAATTAAACAAGGAAAAAGAAAATACATATTAAATCTCATCGTTTCCATTAACAAAAACATAACAGTTTTGATGAGAGTACATGATTATGTAATTGTCATACAACATTTCAAGATATATTGCTACAATCAATTTAGATATGTATACCCAACGAATCAAAGAGCTAAGCATTAAGTTTTTAATATATAGGATTAAATATTAAAACATAAAGTTCAATCATCTTGCCCCTCAGAAGATAGGTACCAGTTCCGGTTAACTTTCCGGCGAGTCTCCGATAATAATTTTACAACAACCAGATGCCACTGACCTACACCCTCATCGCCGATCCCGGTCCTTCCTTGTTATTGCTTCCACCCAAATCGATTTCATAAACCATAAATTCCGGCCAATAATCGAACTTTCGGACTTGATGCTTAACCTTTAAAACGGTTATTAAAGACCACATTTAGGTTTCTCCATCCTTTATAAATCATCTGCAGGCTTTTGGCCATCAACTGGTCACCGTACCGTCATGACCCAATGCTCCGACGACTGGTTCACTCACCGACGAACTGTTTACCGGAGGAGGTGGAACGTAGAGGAAACGAGAAGCTGGTCGCTAGTCGCCAGTGTTCCTAGTTAGTGACGAGAGTTTGTTGCCGGAAAACAGACTGGGAATACGATGATAGTCGATAGATGTAAAGATTATAAACAGGTTGACGGCCATATCTAGGTTTTGTTATTTTTACACTTTTATTTTTCTTATTTAAATGGAAAGGGTAAAAAAGTAATTAAAAAATCTATATAACTAATAAAAACTAAAATAACTAAAATATAAGATGCTAACCTGGTAACCTGTAAATTACGCATGATCAGAACAAAAAATCAAACTTGAATGATCTTAGAGAGACAAAAAAAGATTGAGTGACCTTATTAGAACAACTATGAAACTTGATTACCATTCTATAAAGTTACCCCATTAAAGAATTGTGAGCAACGTTGACCTACGAAGTCAACCTTTGTGAGGGTCACAACTCACAAAAGCCACCTACTTCCAAATAAACATTGGCTAGTTTTTAATCCTAAAAAAGATGGCTTCTAATGTTGAAGTCAAAAAGCATTGACCAGTTATGCAAATTTCACAACACATTCAAAGATAAAGGACTAACGAAATGGCTTCCTTCCACCATTCATGAAGCCTTTTCAGCTTCTTTAGCATTGTCACACTCGTCTTAGCCTGGTTTATAAACCCTACTAGAGCCGTGTACCATGGCTACTTTTCGAGCCCATCAGTGAAGAAGCTTGAAATTTCCGATCGGAAGGCGGAAGTCACGGGACCTAAAAATTTATATAAAACTGAGGAGTCAAAAATGTATAAAAGTTCGGGGGTCGGCCGCCCCCTCCCGGACCTTAGCCCACGCCACATTTTATGGCGATGAGTCTGCATCTGCAACCTTGGTATGCTGTATGCAATACGTGCATGTTACATAGTCTCATGGGCGAAGCTTTTAAGGGGTGGGAGGGGGCGTCCGACCCCCGAACTTTTCGCTCAATAGTGGAGAGTATGTAGTTTTCGTATATAAATTTTTGGGTATATATGTTTTCGAACCCCCAGTTTTATAGAAAATTTTAGGTCCGATGACTTCCGCTCACCGGTCGGAAATCACAAGCTTCGCCAGTGCATAGTCTAACTATAATCCAATACTTTTTTATTTGGTGTGTATTAATTAAGGGTCTACATATTCACACACCCAATGACCTATTTCCACACCTTCAAGACGCCTAGTATAGGCCTAGATGGGGCGTCTAGGGTTCAAGTCTCCGACCAATTGGTCAACCTCGTACCATGTCAAATCAATCACTTTATACGCCAGGTATAGACACCCCGTCTTAAGAAAATGACAAATTACCATTTTAGCCATGTGACACCCCAGTCTAGGCCTAACTCAGGGATAAAATGGTAATTAACCATTTGAAAACTATTATGCTCAAATGGTTAATTACCATTTTAGCTCTGAGTTAGGCCTAGACTGGGGGTGTCTCAGGGCTAAAATGGTAATTTGCCATTATAATTTTAAAAATTTTTAAACTTCAAGGGGGGGGGGTGGAGTTTTGCAAAATAAAAATACACACAGCATACAGGGCTAGATTGGGCGTCTGGGGTTGTTTAAAAGACTATTATACCCTTGAGTTAGGGCTAGACTGGGGCAACACAGTGCGATAATGGTCTTTTGGACCACACTAGACGCCCAGTCTAGCCCTGTATGCGGCATATATTTTTTTCCCTTTTTAATATCAATAACACTAATATTAAAAAGAGGGAAAAAAATGTAAGTCACATACAGGGCTAGACTGGGCGTCTAGGGTTGTTTAAAAGACTATTATACTCCTGAGTTAGGGCTAGACCGGGGCAAAACATGGCTATAATGGTCTTTTAAACAACACTAGACGCCCAGTCGTGCATCGTATATTTTTAGTTTTTTGTTTTCGCTTTTTAATATCAATAGCACTAATATTAAAAAGAGAAAATAAAAATATACGCCGCGTACAGGGCTAGACCGGGTGTCTAGGGTTGTTTAAAAGACTATTATACCCCTAACTTAGGGCTAGACTGTGGGCAAAACAAGGCTATAATGGTCTTTTGGATCACACTACACGCCCATTCTAGCCCTGTATGCGGCGTATATTTTTTTTTGTTTTCTCTTTTTAATATTAACAACACTAATATTAAAAAGAGAAAAAAAAATATACACATTGTACATGGCTAGACTGGGCGTCTTGAGTTGTTTAAAAGACCATTATACCCCTGAGTTAGGGCTAGACTAGGGACAAAACCGGGCTATAATGGTCTTTTGGACCACACTAGACGCCGAGTCTAGCTCTGTAAGCGGTGTATTATTATTACTTTTTGTTTTCTCATTTTAATATCAATAACACTAAGGTAGCGTTTGGTACGTAGGAATGAGGGGTGGAATGGAATGGACGATCGTGAAGAAATGAAAAAAAGAGTGTTTGGTTGGTCAATGAAATGGAATCGTCCATTCCAAAATGCATTCCATTCCCTCAAAATCATTCCATCCATCCCTACTGTTTGTTGATCCATTCCATTCCCTTTTCACCCTTTATTAACAACACCACAACCCACCATCGTTGCCACCACCCACCACCACCGTCATCTGCCGTCGTCACCCACTTCCGCCGCTACCCACCGCCACCTCCCGCTGCCACCACCCACCGTCGCCACTGCCGCCTCCGATCACCGCCACCATACCTTTGATCATCGCCGCTGCCACATTCGATCACCGCTGGCGTCGCCACCAACCAACGCCACCGCTATCAACCGCCACCACCCACCGCCACCGCCGCTACTACCTGCAACCATCGTCACCGCCACTACCACCTCTGACCACCACCGCGGTCACCCACCACCACCACCACCACCACCGCTTCACCACCGGCCGCCGTCTCCACCCACCACCGCCGCCGCCGCTACAAGTGCCACCTATCACCACCCACCATCACCGCCCATCGTTGACCACCGCCATTCGATTTTATTCCTTCGTCTTTTCTCGCATACCAAACAACAAAAAGTAATGCTTCATTCCATTCTCACATGGTAACCAAACACGAAATGGAATGGTAATGATCCATTCCATTACCTCGTCCATTCCATTCCCCTGTTCATTCCATTACCCCATACCAAACAGACCCTAATATTAAAAAGAGAAAACAAAAAAAAAATATATGCCGCATACAGGGCTAGACTGGGCGTCTAAGGTTGTTTAAAAGACTATTATCCCCTAAGTTAGGGCTAGAATAGGGGCAAAACATGGCTATAATGTTCTTTTGGACCACACTAGACGACCTGTCTTGCCCTGTATGTGGCGTATATTTTTATTTTTTTTTGTTTTCTCTTTTTAATATCAATAACACTAATATTAAACAGTGAAAAAAAAATTCACTGCATACGGGGCTAGACTAAGCGTCTAGGGTTATTTAAAAGACTCTTATACCCTGTTACAGCGTGACCCAAGTGGTTGGAGTCCGTCAAGACTTTGGTGAGAGCTTTGCAAAAATCAAAAGTATAGAGCGGAACGAGTTATCAAGGTTCGGGTTTCACCCCTGACTTAACGACTACATCCCTGTTTGTATGATAAAATCATGAGATAGATAAGGAGATTTGCGTCGAAGTATGGATTTCACTCCTGGTTCAACGCAAGTTCTCTTGTTTATAGTAAAAATAGCGAATCAAACGAGTGATTTGGTCGAGAGTTCGCGGTTTTCACACCTAATCTCAACCAGATCATCCATTTTGTGTGTGTGTGTGTCCAGCCTTAGGAAAGGCTGGTCTTGCGCGGAACTGTAGTATACGATGTTCGGGAAAGAGTGTAGTGAACATCGAGTGCGAGCGAGGAAAAACAAGTAAGCTCGTACAAAACCCATGCTGGGCATGCACAAGTCGGTCTGTTGGTACTTAAACTATAGACTAGGTCGTTTCTAAGACATCGACCCGGACTAGGTCGAGTCTTGCCTAATTCCCTATAGTTATGGCTCTGATACCAATCTGTCACACCCCAACCGATGACGAAAACATCGGGGCGCGGCACTGAGTGAAACAGATTGTCCAAGAGAAATTCCATAACAACTAAATTACCGGATAGTTAATATTATGTCCCATACCATAACCCATCTAGTAAATCAGTTATTACAGACATAGTTATCTCAAAGACAAATAAAGGCTGTTCTGACAACTCATAAATAAATAAATAAATTGTTTGTTTGTTTCTAGACTCTCCTTCCTACTTGATTCCACAAAGCAGGTAAAGCACAGCATCCTAGGCATTCATACACCTGTCACATACGTTAAAATAGCGGTCAATACACATAGTGTAAAGGTGAGCATACAAGTTTAATAGTAATAATAGAGTTTGAAAGCGTTTACGCATAACCAGCATGTAACATGTATAATGTGAAGCTAGTAGGTTATCGACAATGAAATATGCACAGACAAGACTGCGAGTTGTAGAATGCGCAACACATATCACCCATGTGACATGTGAAGAGGTAACCTTAACAACCCCTGTCCACGACAGGTGCTGAGTGCAAACTATAGTACTATCGTTGCTAAGGCGTCAGGCAACAATCACTGTGTTAACATAACATACAAGCATTCATCGAGTAAGACGTAACATGCAATAACGGTCAGCGTATAAATAGCGTTTGCGTTGTGTGATCTATGTGATTTAGAATAAGTAACGTATGTAACACCCAAAAGTGCGTAAAGCAAAAAGGGATCGAGTATACTCACAGCTATGGAAGTTAATGGATTGAAGGGAGGGCTAGAGTGCTTAGCCTGAACAGTTTACGATAGCATAAGCGAATGAACGGCTCGCGTAAAATGGTGTAAAGTACTAAGTGTCGGATGGTAATCCGATCAGATGACAGTCCGATTGGACGGGCATTCGATCGGATGTCAATCCGTTGGGATGGTCATCCGATCGGATGGCCATTCGGTCGGATTGACATTCGTATGAGAAGGATGTGTTTGTGTATGATGGCTTTGAAGTTTTCGTTGTGACATTTTGAAAATAGAGAAGTATCTCTACCCGTCAGGTCGATCGAACGAACTGTCATTTGATCGGATAGTGATTCGATTGGCAGGACACTTAGTGAGAACAAGTTCACAGCAGGATGGTCACTCGATCGGATAGCAATCCGATCGGATGGCAATCCGTTAGAACTGATGGTCTTTGAAAATTATGAAAATGATTAGGTGTGGGACCAAGTGCAATCCGATCGGATGGCAATCCGATTGGACGGCAATCGATTCCAACAAATCTGATCGTCTTGACTTGATTATTTTGAAAGTTTTGCGGTTTGTTCGAGACGGTATGATAACGTACTAAACAACGGAACTGATGCGTGTGTAGCGTTATATAATTTTGTATATATTTTTAGCCCTTTTTTAACACTTTAGTCAAGTTTTAAATTTATAAAACACGATATTCTACTACCACTAAACACACATATGGGCAAGTGCACGCATCGTGAGCGTAGTATAGCGTTGGTAAGATACCGAGGTCGTCCAAAGACACAAGAGCTTTTAATACCGGTTTATCCTCAACGTCTAATCAAATCAAAAATTTGGAAAAAGGTTTAAACATGAAAATAAAAACTAAAAATGTTGAAAATAAAAATAAAATAAAAACAGATAGACAAGATGAATCACTTGGATCCGACTCGCCTTTAGTGTAACCTTTGATGCTTTCCGCACTTTTGCACTTTTTAAGAGATTATCTTAGTTATAGTAGTAGGCCCCTCTTTTGAAGGTGACATTACCCTCAACCCAGTAGTTTGAGTCAGCAAGGATACAATCCTAAAGGGTTGGATTATTGAAAGATAATTAATTAAGTTATTAATGCGTAATGAGTTAGGCCCCTCTTTTAAAGGTGACGTTACCCTCGGCTAAGTGGTTTGAGTCAGCAGGGATACAATCGCAAGTAGTCGGGTTAATGTATTAATAGTAGTTTACATATGAGGGGATCAAGCCATTCGCACCCCCGCTATCCAATACCAGTAGGTATTGAAGGAGGTCCTTGTAAGCTTGACCCAGGTCCTTGCAGGATCTATACACTGAACAAGGCAAGAACCTTACCAAACCATTCCCTTAACCCCCGACCAGGTAGCCAACATATCTCTATATAGACCGTAGAGATATGAATGGTGTAAATCTTTTATTTTAGATAGATAGTAAAATAACGCCAAGACACCACGGACAAATGATAAGGAAGTTTCACCTTCAACATAAGAAACTAGTTATTAAAGTCATTAATACAAAACCAAATAAAAAGTGCGAAAAGATTAAAAAACAAAAGTATTACACTAAATGCTTGTCTTCACAAAGTGATGTAAGAGACTTAAGCAAACATGACCTTTGATTGTCAAGAACTCTTGCTATCAATCTTGGATCCCGAGACTACTACACACACTCTACGATGGATGATGGATGATGGTGGTGGATGAGGGTGTTGTGATGGTGGTGGAGTGTGGGTGAAGTGGGAGAGAGGTGGTTTGTCAAGGGATGCCTTTGAAGTGAACCAAACACCTCTATTTATAGCCTGCACAGAAGCCCGGACACGGCCCCGTGTCCATTAGGCACGACCCCGTGTCCATCCACTTTCTGTTTCTTCATTAATTGCATTTTGTCTGCATTAGTTGACCATGCCCCCGTGTCCTCTGGGCACGGCCCCGTGTGCAGAAGCGTATCTGTACTATCAATATTTGCTTGGATTATGTGAATCTTAGCGTTGACCACGACCGTGTTGAGCTGGGCACACCCCCGTGTTGGGAAATAGAAGCTTCTACAACTGTGTCTTTTCTGCAGACACTTGAGCAAGCCCCCGTGTCCGCAGGGCACGGGGCGTGTTCAGCCTTCTGATCTCTTGTTTTTGCTTGGGAAGATGCTGTCGAGGGGCCGGGCATGCCATGTTTATCCCTTTTCTTGTATTTATGTTAGATTTAGTTGCATTTTTGCTTCTTTTGTTCATTTAAGTTCATTTAACCCTGAAAATACAAAAGGAAGACAAAAGCACACTTTTTCCAACATTAGTACTAAAAAGGGTTAGTTTTATGCCTCATTTGATGTAATTTATATGTTGCATTTTACACACATCAGAACCTTGTCAAGTCCCAAGTCGCTCGATCGAACAGGAATCACCCTAATCCGATCAGTTTACTAGTTCGTGATGGTTGTTCATGTTCAATCCGAAATCGGTTGTCTCTTTGATAAAAATCAGTTCTCAACCGACACTTCATTAAGAAATGAGTAGAAGACCTGAATGAGCTCTGATTCTATCGGTTTTAACTGCATTGAGTGTAAAAAGTTGAAAGAAAGTTAGAAATCATCTTTCAATCCTTTTATCTTTGAAAATGTTTAGATCTATGCGAAATCGCTGTGAAATCATGTGGAAATCTTTCAGATCTGAGTTGTTCTTGGTGGAATGAAGCCAAATCTTGAAGTTCCTAAGAACTTCATGATGACGTCATCCTAAAACACCTCAAATCCGTTGATTTCACGGATAAAAGTTAAGATTCAAAGGTGAAAATGATGAAAAAGCGTGACTAGATCATAGAAGTACAAGGTTTGAATGGAAAACTTACAAGAATCGCGAGAAATCGAGAGAAAGAAGGCCTTGAGCGTGCTGGTCGAGTGAGAGAGAGCTGTCACATCACAAGTGATGTGACAGGGGGGTATTTGTAGGTTGCCAAAAATAGAAAGGAGGAGCAAGTGTCGGATAGCCCACCGATCGGATAGCAATCCGATCGGACGGCCATTCGATCGATTGGCCATTCGATCAAAGTGGTTCGACAAGTTGAATTTTGGCGTTTCGTTTGTGTGTTGAGCGTTGCAATGCGTTTCGAGTGAGCTATGCGATAGTATTACCCATTAGTTATACAAACAACCTAACTACTATATCTAACATACAATCACTATAAATAACTTGCGTTTAGCGTTTGCGATTAGATTGCGATGCGATAGAATTGCGATTGCGATTAAACACCTCATCATAAACATAACATGCACAAGTAACACATAATAGCACACACACGTAAAACAATATCCAGAATACATAATTCGAGTTGTGAATGCGATAAAGATGCGATTAGTCGATTAGCGATAAAACATGCGATTAAACCTCGATTATTAATAGATACTCCACATAATATAACTAAAGCAAATAAAATAATAGAATTCAGTTACAAGTCAAGAAGCACAATCTACTAGTCAAGCAAGGAGTGACATATCGCAATTAGCAATCTTTTCTTCCTTTAACTTTGACTTTGACTTTCCAAAAAGTGGGTTGTTACAGCCTCCCCTACTTTAGGAAATTTCGTCCCGAAATTTAAGAAGTAGGCGTAACAAACAGTTGCGGGTACTTCGCCTTCATGTCACTTTCGAGTTCCTAGGTGAACTCAGCGCCACGTTTGCCTTCCCAACGAACTTTCACAATGGGAATGCGTGAGCGTCTGAGCACCTTGGTTTCTCGTCCCATGATCTCGACAGGCTTCTCCACGAAGTGTATTGTTTCGTCCACTTGTAAATATTTGACCGGGACAAGTAATTCCTGGTCGGCTAAGCACTTTCTGAGGTTCGAAACGTGGAAAGTCGGGTGGACATTACTAAGTTCCTCCGGTAGTTCGAGTCTGTAGGCCACTTTTCCAACCCTTTCCAGAATTTTAAAGGGTCCAACATATCGAGGCGCGAGCTTCCCTTTCTTGCCGAATCTGATCACCCCTTTCTAAGGTGCAACCTTTAGGAGTACGTGATCGCCAACGTCAAATTCAAGGGGCTTGCGGCGTCTATCGGCGTAAGTTTTCTGACGGCTCCGAGCTTTCAATAGATTGTCTCGAATTTGGAGGATTTTGTAAGTCGTTTCTTGCAACAGCTCAGGACCGGTAATTTACGCGTATCCGATCTCGTGCCATACAATAGACGATCGACATTTCCTTCCGTATAATGCCTCAAATGGTGCCATTTGTATGCTAGAATGATAACTGTTATTGTCGAGAATTCGACCAAAGGTAAGTGCACGTCCCAATTACCACTGAAATCTATGACGCACGAGCGAAACATGTCTTCAAGGGTACGAATCGTTCTTTCAGTCTGACCGTCGGTTTGGGGATGGAAGGCGGTACTTAGATTAAGAGTCATACCGAGAGCAGATTGAAACATTTCCCAAAGACGCGAGGTAAACCGACCATCGCGGTCAGAGATGATGTCGCGAGGCATCCCGTGTCGACAAATGATCTCTTCGGTGTAGATTCGAGCTAATTTTCTACCTTAAAGTCTTCTCGTATCGGCAGGAAGTGATCTGATTTAGTCAAACAGTCAACGACAACCCAGATGCTATCATGACCTGATTGCGTGCGCGGAAGTTTCGTTATAAAGTCCATAGCTATACTCTCCCATTTCCACATAGGGATCTCGGGTTGTATGAGTAAGCAAGAGGGGCGTTGATGCTCAGCCTTGACCATCGAGCAAGTCAGGCACTTCGAAACATAGAGAGCGATATCCCTTTTCATGCCCGGCCACCAGTACTTGTAGCGCATGTCCTGGTACATCTTGTCACCACCGAGATGAATAGAATACCGAGATTTGTGGGCTTCGTACATCAGAATTTGTCACAAATTCCTACGCTTGGGAATCCCAATTCTTTCTAGATAATGGAATATCCCATTCGATTTATTTACCAGTTGAGCGCCATCGTTGATAATCCTTTCCTTCTTCAAGGTGCGTTCGGTAAAACAAGCATGCTGAGCGTCGCGGATGAGAGCTTCGAGATTAAACTGGGCTTGAGAATTACGAACACTATGCAAATAGCTTCTTCGACTGAGAGCCTAGGCAATGACGTTTGCTTTGCTTGGATGGTAACGAATCTCACAGTCATAATTGTTGAGGAGTTCAACCCACCGGCGTTAGCGCATATTTAGTTCTTTCTGGTCAAAGATGTGTTGTAGGCTCCTGTGATCGGTGAAGATCGTACCCTTGGCACCATAAAGGTAGTGTCTCCAAATCTTTAACGCAAAGATAACTACACCTAGCTCGAGGTCGTGGGTTGTATAATTCTTCTCGTGGATCTTGAGCTGTCGGGAGGCGTACGCGATAACCTTGTCCCATTGCATGAGAACACAACCAAGACCAAGGTTTGAGGCATCGCAGTAGACTACAAAATCATCGATTTCGTCAGGCAGTGAGAGCACGGGAGCATTGCAAAGCACAGCCTTGAGAGTTTGAAAGGCTTCCTCCTATTTGGTTCCCCAAACAAAAGGTTTTTCCTTATGTGTAAGCGAAGTAAGAGGCACATCGACTTTTTAAAAGTCAGTGACGAATCGGCGATAGTAACCCGCCAATCCGAGAAAAGAATGAACTTCAGACGGGTTTCTAGGTGTAACCCAACTCTTAACAGCTTTGATCTTCGCAGGGTCGACATGGATTCCTTGACTATTGACGATGTGACCCAGGAATTGAACCTCCTCAAGCCAAAATTCGCACTTGGAGAACTTGGCATAGAGACGGTTTCCTTGGAGTAACTCAAGAACCAAACGTAGATGCTGCGAGTGTTCGGCTTTTGACTTGGAATAGATCAGGATATCGTCGATGAACACGATGACGAAGCGGTCAAGAAAAGGTTTGCACACACGATTCATTAAATCCATGAAAACTGTGAGAGCGTTAGTCAAACCAAAAGGCATAACAACAAACTCATAATGACCATAGCGGGTTCGAAAAGCGGTTTTAGGTATATCCTCCTCTTGAATGCGCAATTGGTGATAGCCTGAGCGTAGATCTATCTTTGAGAAACACGTTGCACCTTGTAACTGATCAAAAAAATCATCGATTCGAGGCAAGGGATAGCGATTCTTGATTGTCAGCTTATTCAACTCCCTATAGTCGATGCACATTCGGAACGATCCATCCTTCTTTTTAACGAAAAGGACAGGCGCGCCCCAAGGAGAGGTGCTAGGGCGAATAAAGCCTTTATCAAGTAGTTCCTGGTGTTGACTCGAGAGTTCGCGCATTTCAGAAGGAGCGAGACGATAAGGCGCTTTAGCAACAGGATTTGCTCCAGGAATGAGGTTGATTCGGAAGTCGTTATCTCGAGTGGGAGGTAAACTAGGTAAATCATCAGGAAATACGTTAGGGAATTCGCAAACAACGGGAACGTCTTTCACTTCTAGTTTTTCTTTCTTTTCCTTCTCCGCTACTACAATGTTAGCCAAGAAAGCTCTGTATTCCTTGCGGAGATATTTGCTTGCTTGGACACATGACATGAGTTTGAGACCTTTCGAAGGAGTTTCGCCATACACACAAAGTTGGTCACCATTAGCGAGTGAGAAACGAATCATCTAATCAAAGTGTAAAACCCCAAAGGATCTTTCAATGATATCAATATTGTCTTGTGTTAGTGCGGAATCCAAACACAAGAGGATTCAAGAAAACAATAAGAATAATAAGTACAATGATCGAATCAAAATTATCTTGCATTCACCTTTAAGATCGATGACAGATACAAGACAAACAACTGATCTCGAGTGGCCTTCAAACCTCTAACCAAGCGATCAACCTACTAAAGGTTACAAAGGTTTACTTATATACTAACTAATGTGGGTCGAAACCACCTAGGCCCACTCGAGATCTCTACAAAACCCAAAATACATAATCGACCCAAAACAACTAAGTTAAACATTACAAGATCAATCCCAAACTTTAATATCTCTCAATGTATAAACCTTGAGGTTCCAACAATCTCCCCCTAAGTTTATGCATAGAGAGTCTTGAAACTTCAACTATCACCAGCACCACCCAAACGATCTTTGATCCCACCAAAACCTTTTGTGCGAATATGTATCGCTGAAGCAACCGCACCAGTCCATGCTTTTGCAATCTCCTCATATTTCTCAGTAGCCCTAATTTGATGACGAGCTAACACTTCCAGGTCTTCATGAGCAACATTCAGCAAATCAACTTGATCCACCAAGCGAAAATCCACATTATCATCACAAACAATTACTGCCTGCCCTAGACGCTCATCATAAGTCCAAAACTGCAAGGACTTCAAAGCACCTTGTGGAATTTTTCTCACCAAAGGAATCACCTTTTCCTTATCAGTTACTGGCCAATGCACAATCTTCATTCGCTTGCGTGTATATGAATCTCTAACTCCTTTAGCTGGTTTAACAATGGACTCTGCCGTACGCATTGAAGGAAATCCCTTAAGAACCTCCCTCTTCAATCTCTCGAAAAACATATATCCAGGACCTCCAGGCTTATCATCTACATAAGGTGCTTTAGACAGATCAGTCAAATCAATCTTAGTAAATGACTGAAACTGGCCTGGATGTTTATACCACTCAACAGGTCCAACCTTCCTTTTTATCCACCATCTTTTACGATCATGATCAAATCCCCAGCTAACTACACCAGATCTATTTCCAACTTGATCATAGAGAGTTTCTCCAACATCCATTAAATGATGTGTTGCTTGAGCATCATCATCATCTGGATTAAGATTCCTGTTCTTCAAAATCACAAACTCCCTTTTCTTCTTGATTCTTTCAGCCATCTCTTTATCTGCAAAAGGATCAATAACTCTTTTAAAGTATTGTTCCATAGCAGCACTTCTCTCAGCATCATCCTTTTCAAAGGCTTTTCTTCTATTTTCCACATCAGTAGGATCAGAGAATTCATTCCCAAATTTCTTCTCAAGCTTTCCACGTAAATCATACACCATATTGAACAGTAAAGTAACATCTCCTTGAAGCTGTTCAATTTGTTGATTCTTTTGCACTAAAGTATCTTCAAGTTGGATGATCTTGGCATCTTTATGAATAGAATCTTGCTCAACCACAATTAATCTTTTCTTCATTTCTCTCATGCTAATGAAATCATCATCATCGCTTGAATCATCATCAAAAGGCATTCTAAACGGCTCTTCAGGTCTCTTACCACTTGAACTGCTAGGCATATCAAGAACTACTCTAGAAGGACCTGCAGATTCAGAAACACCAAGTGGCATTGTCTCAACAACAGTATCAGTATCAACATTTGTAATCTAAACCTCTGCAGTGGTGGACTCTAAAACATTCCTTTGAGTATCAGTGTTGAGCTCAAAGATATCTTCAGTTGTGGTGGTGGTATCAGTGACATTCTTCTCAAAATCAAAATCATACAATCCTTCATCATCTTCAGCAATGTTTATAGATTGATCTTTATTTTGCTCAACATACATTCCGAGTCGAGGATCCCGCCTTTTTCGCTTCAACGGCAGTGAATCAGGATCCTTTGGGTTTTCACTAGGCTCTTCAGTAGATACTGTAAGATTGGAAGGAGGATTTCCCATCTTATCAGTTACAGACTTTAATAACGAAGCCAAATTTTCAGCAGTAATTATAGAAGGAACAGTTGAAACAGCAACATCAGCTTCCTTTTCAGGAGGAAGTTCTTCATCATCTCCTGAATCACACATAATCTCTATGCCCTCATCGTTAGAGTTAATAGTTAAAATCTCTGTCTCATGCTCATCATCAACAATATTCTGAATATCATGCTCCTCAGCAACCATAGCATTCACTTGAACATTTTGTACTATCACTTGATCAGCAGCTACAACTTCAGTCTCTGCAAATCGACCAAACTTCTCCAAAGGAATACATCCCTCAAACTTCTTTTCTGTCCCCTTCTTAGTTGTGAGAGCACCAAAACAAGAGGGACCTATCGGTTTTAACTCCAAGGTATCACCAGATCGCGTCAAATCAGAATAGCGAGCATTAAAAATCATCTGCAAAAATCTTGGATACATAATAAATTTATCCTTTCGAACTCCAGTAACATTTCTCTTCATCCCTTCAAAAACATACTTCGAGTAGTTAAACGACTCATTCGTAATAAGTGCAACAAATGCAGCCGTTTGTGTAATATTCAGTTGATCTGTTCCCCCTCGATTTTCTGTCATACACAAGATAAACATATGTGCCAACAAGCGCCAATACGGGTGCAAAAACTTCTTAACAAGTGATGGATACTTTCCTTCATAGCTCAACCGAGGTAACACATCCTCTATAGTATCACTTGGAAGCTCAATTGGATCAGATTCAATATCACCAAACTGTAGAACTTCTCTTATCATTTGCTCAGTAATAACAACCTTCTTCTTCTGAATCTCAGCTTCTATCATTCCCTTTCCGTCAGCTCCTTGTGCTTCAAATCTTGCTGTCTTCCAAAAATCTTGCACGAGACTTTCATAAACCACAGGATTCTCTCGCAGAGCATGAACGAGTCGGCAGCTATTTAATCCTTTGATCAGTGATGTGTATAGTCTCCTGTGCTTCTCTGGTGGTGAAGCTAGATAACCAGCTTGATTGTGTGTTGGAATAAATTTTAAATCCATATCCTACACCAAACGGAAACACTAAGCATAGAGACATGTAAATAAAACTTTAGTCAACATAATTCAAAACAGATCACACCAAATTCAGCAGTCAAAACATCGATTAATACACATGAAGCAACTCGAGACTATGAGGTTTCGAGTCGAAACCAAGAGATTTCGAGTCGAGACCTCAGTCGAGACTGAGTTAACTTGACCAAGACCTCAGTCGAGACCAATCAACTTTGAGTCGAGACCCCAATCGAGACCGACAAGGTTGCGACTCGCAACATTATGTCTCGAGTCTTCACATGTATTCAGTCGAGACCCTAGTCGAGACCCCACAAACAGCTTTAATTCACTGAGTTTTGGATCAAACACCACAAACACTCAATGATTTCTTTGAACACCAAAATATCATCAAAATTAGGGTTTATGAGCATCTTCAAACATTCATCAAATCTTCAACAATCCTGCAAAACTTCAATTAAAACATCATTAAACCTATCAAAATACCTTCAATGAACTCAAAACCTCAAGTCGAGAACAGGGTGTTGCCGGAAAAGCAGATAATATCGCCGGAGAATGAGAGAGAATTTGAAAGTGACAGTTGAGTTGTTTCGAGTGCACAGTGAGGGTCTCGAGTCGAGATCCCTTTAAATATTTCAACCTTGTGGGCCGGGCCTTTAATAACATGGGCCGAGACCACAGTCTCGAATCGAGACCACTCAACAATTAGAAAATTGGATTTATTAAATAAAAATTTCACTTATTTACAGCAATCCAATTTTTTAAACATTTTCTTATTTAACCCTTCAAACTTTCTGAGCATGTTTTATTAGACCTAAACCTATAAACACAAAAATAAATAATATCGAAATATTATTTACAAAATAAATAAAATACGGAAATATCATAATTTGCTCAGGGATCAAATCACGGGTTTCGGGCTTGACCACACTTATCAACACAGATCTACTACTGAATGATCTAGACGATTGCCAGTATATTTGTCCACCTAAACTCATCTCCCTAGACCTTTCTCATATAACTGCCTGTAACAAATTTATCATGTTTTAATTTCTTAACAATGAACACTCAAACAAATACTAATCAAATCTCGGAATTATAGACATCACACCCTATCATGTAAGTAGCTTCCCTACCACATATTTCACAAGTCCAATCCAGATCTCTGAAATCTTAACTGGGAATAGATTGAGAAGAGAACAGAATAGATCTTAATCAAAGATGGTATAATATACAAAATCAAATGAGTTTTTCTCAATTTGATATAGGTTTCTAGGGTTTCTTTTGGGCACTTGAGGGCCTCTTTCGGGTGTTTAATTGATCTATAGAGCGACAACGTACAGCTAGGTCAGCATGTATCTGGATGCAGCAGAAGCTGACGTTGCCTAGCACCTCCAGGTCTGCATATATCTGGATGCAGCAAAGGAGATACACGACTTTTTCAGAGAAGATTTCAGAGTCAGACCAAAATTGTGTGTATCGGGACAACATACAGACATTCAAATCGAAATGAGCTAATTCCAAGTGATTTTCTTTCCTGAGGTCATGTACTATTTTAGTTCTGAACAGAAACAGCCAATGTTTCCAGCCTAAAGGATAAAGCCTACTAACACATCATACTAGAGTCAAACTATTTCGATACTGGTCTTACATGAGTCAGCCCTCAACCATAATGTGAAAATTCATTTCATTTCCCAGTCATGCAACACCTCTTTTTGTATTTTTCTATTTTTTTAATGTTTTTGTATTTTTTCAATTTTTTAATGTTTTTGTATTTTTCAAAATTTCTCCCCCTAAATTTGAGCATAAATAAAAACTACCTAAGAATAGAAAACTTTATGAACAAATTTACCTACGAAAAACAAAAACATGCTCAGTCAGTAAAGCGGATCATTTTCAGAAAATCCACAAGCACTTTGAATTTTGAGCTGCTGACAGGTTTGGTGAACAAATCGGCAGCATTTGCATCTGTGTCGATTTGGTCAAGTGTAATAAGACCTCTGTCGAAGCAATCTCGAATAAAGTGAACTTTTATGTCTATGTGCTTGGTTTTGGAGTGAAAAACAGGATTTCTAACAATTTGTATTGCAGCATCATTATCGCAGTAAATAGTAGTGTTGAGATAAGTCAAACCGTAGTCCTGCAATTAATGTTGCATCCAAACCACTTGAGAGCAAGATGCAGAAGCGGCAACATACTCAGCTTCAGCTGTAGAAATCGCCACCGTTTGTTGTTTCTTGCATTGCCAAGAAATGAGCCTGTCACCCAGAAATTGACATCCAGCTGATGTAGATTTCCTGTCACTATCAGTACCTCCAAAGTTGCTATCAGAAAAAGCAAACAAGTCAAAATTGGAATCCCTCGGATACCACAGACCAAACCGAGGTCGGCCTTTAAGGTACCGAAAGATTCGTTTAACAGCAGTAAGATGAGAAGTTTTAATGTTGCATCCAAACCAGTGTTGAGATAAGTCAAACCGTAGTCCTGCAATTAATGTTGCATCCAAACCACTTGAGAGCAAGATGCAGAAGCGGCAACATACTCAGCTTCAGCTGTAGAAATCGCCACCGTTTGTTGTTTCTTGCATTGCCAAGAAATGAGCCTGTCACCCAGAAATTGACATCCAGCTGATGTAGATTTCCTGTCACTATCAGTACCTCCAAAGTTGCTATCAGAAAAAGCAAACAAGTCAAAATTGGAATCCCTCGGATACCACAGACCAAACCGAGGTCGGCCTTTAAGGTACCGAAAGATTCGTTTAACAGCAGTAAGATGAGAAGTTTTAGGGTTAGCCTGATATCTTGCACAGTTGCAGACAACAAACATAATATCCGGTCGGCTAGCTGTCAGATACATCAACGACCCGATCATAGACCTATACTGACGTTGATCCACAGGAGATCCTTCTTCATCTTCAGTCAATAATGGTCTCTCTGCCATTGGTGTTTCAGCTGATTTTGCGTCTGAAAAATTGAATTTTGCTAGCACGTCATCCACATACTTCCCTTGATGGATAAGAATCCCTTAAGAATTCTGCTTGACTTGTAAACCCAAAAACAGTGTCATTTCCCCAAGAGCACTCATTTCAAATTTCTTCTTCATAACTCTCTCAAACTCCTTGCAAAGTTCCTCACTTGTAGACCCGAAAATAATATCATCGACATAGATTTGAACTAAGATCTGATCCTTGCCCACTTTCTTGATAAACAGAGTCTGGTCTATCGTGCCACGTGTGTACCCATGAGCCAGAAGATGTCCAGTAAGTGTGGCATACCAAGCTCGTGGTGCTTGGTGTAATCCATACAATGCCTTATCTAGCTTGTAGGCATATTCTGGATGATCTGGATGCACGAAACCTGGTGGCTGCTCAACAAAGATTTCTTCCTTCACATCTCCATATAGAAACGCTGTCTTGACGTCCATCTGATATACAGTGAACCCCATATATGACGCGTAAGCTAAGAAGATCTGGATGGCTTCAAGTCGGGCAACCGGAGCATATACTTCATCATAATCCAGACCTTCTATTTGTCGAAATCCCTGAACCACCAGCCTTGCTTTATTTCGAACAATAACCCCTACAGAATCTTGCTTGTTTCTGAACACCCATCTAGTTCCAAGTTTACGCTTTCCCTTTGGTAACTCGACAAGTTTCCATACTCCAAGTTTCTCAAACTGGTTCAGCTCTTCATGCATAGCATCTACCCAGCCTGGTTCCTGCAAAGCTATATCAACAGTTTTAGGTTCGATTTGTGAGATGTAGCAAGAATATAAACATGTATTGATGATTCCTGATTGGCTTCTGGTTAAAACTCCTGCATCTACAGGACCAATCTCATTCTCTATAGGGTGATTTCGTTGGACACTTGTAGGTATTGCCATGTCAGGTACAGTCTCGTCTTCAGTGGTGTTGTTAGACTCCCCCTCATTAGATCCTGCAGTATGATGAACTACTGGAGTTGTAACAATGCAATCTTCAGGAATAGATTCAGGAAATAGTGCAGATCCTGAACCACTAGGTACAGTACCCCTTGATGAAACACCTTCAGGGGATGAATGGGACATTTGCTGAGGCGTAGGATACCGGGTGAAAACCATTCCCGGTGGGTCAATGGTATGATTTCTTGATCTTCCTTCAGCTTGTTCTTCCTCTTCAGTATCACCAAAAGACAGCGGTTGTTTTGGTGTAGACACACCTGCAACTGTGGGAACACTTGACAAAATGTTAAATGATTTGAATAATTCAGCATAATCATATAACCAATCTGGACCAACTCTAGCGTCCGTAGCATTCTCTTCGAGCCATTCAATGTTGCACGACTCGACGACCTTTTTAGTCACCTTGTTGTATACTCTATAGGCTGAACCTTTAGCATATCCAACAAAGTAACACTCGTCCCCTTTGACCTCAAACTTTCCATTAGCGTCCATAAGTAGTAACACACATGGACAACCAAAGATGCGAAAGTGTGAAACCGAAGGTTTACGTCCTTCCAGAATCTCATAAGGAGTTTTCATATGTCGTTTGTTTACTAAAGCATGATTCTGGACGTAACAAGCCGTGCTAACAACTTCGGCCCAAAAGAAACTAGGAAGCTTCGAATCAGCTAGCATAGTACGCGCAGCCTCTATAAGAGTGCGATTTCGTCTTTCTGCTACTCCATTTTGTTGTGGAGTTCGAGGTGCACTGTACTGTTGCTCAATTCCCTTTGCAGCACAAAATGTGTCCATGGTGACATTTTTGAATTCCGTCCCATTGTCTGATCGAATAGCCTTGACATTTGTACTGGCTTGATTTTCCACCAAAGTAACGAATTGTTTGATCAACCCCGCAGCCTCATTCTTGTGACTTAGAAAGTACACCCAGGTGTAGCGCGAGAAATCATCGACTATCACGAGACAATAAGCCTTCTTGCCAATACTTAACACATTCACCGGACCAAAGAGATCCATATGAAGTAATTCAAGCACAGCTTTGGTTGAGGGGGTAGACTTAGATTTATGAGGCTTTCGATGAGCTTTTCCCTTTGCACAAGCAACACACTTTTCTACCAACATAAAGTCTTTGATTGGTAGATCACGGACCAGTTGACCTTTGGCAAGACGATTCAAGTTCTTCATATTCACATGTCCAAGACGACGATGCCACAATAAACCATCATGTTCTGATATCTTCGAAAATAGACAAGTAATTTCTTCACACGGTTTTTTGTTCATATCAATGACATAAGCATTTCCCTTTCTCTCAGCTGTCATCAAAAACCAATCTTCAGGAATGACAATCCCAGGTTTCAAAACATAGCATCCTTTCTTTGTAAAATGAACTGAATTTCCTCGATCACAAATTTGAGAAATGCTCAGCAGATTGTGTTTCAGTTCTAGGACATAATTCACATTTTCGAAGCTTAACACGCCGTTTTTCACTGTTCCCTTCAACGTGATTCTTCCAGATTCTCCTCCCGCAAAAGAGACATATCCACCGTCAAATTCTTTTACATTGACCAGTTGAGACAAGTCTCTCGTCATATGCCTGGAACAGCCACTATCCATGTACCAGAGGCGCACGGTAGTCCTCCACAGCTGTTCCTACACGATTAGCGGGATCAGTTAGATTTTGGAACTCAGCCCATAGTGGATCTGGGTTTCCCTTGTGCATCAAAGTAAGTCACTCTCTGCCATACCAAATTATCTTGATTTAAGAATTTCGAAGGATTTTTAACAGCAGAATTTCGATGAGATGTATGAGACGAATTGGAATGCATGGTCTTAGTTTTAGGTTTCCAATGCTTATTTGACCATTGAGAATTGTAGTTACCAAACGCTTTATATTGATCTTTTCGAAAATCCTTTTGTTGATTTTGATTTATATGTTTGGCTGCATTCCAATCTTGATCAGAAGGCTTAGCCTTACGATAGTCATTCCTCATTGTCTTAGACTTTTTAGTTGTCACTGACTCTGAATAACGATATCGGTTTGGCTTGACTTTCTGATTTTGTGCATATCTATTTTTAGACTGCACACTTGGGAGATGAACACAGTTTCTGGCGATGTGTCCGGCAATTCCACAATTGAAACATGTTTGACGTTTCAATCTGTGGAAGTTTTGATGCTTCATAGCAGGCATGTATCTTTTGGGTTTATGAGAATGAGCTTGATTCATATTTTTTGCTTGGTTAACTTGTGCCTTTTCTGAGCATTCAGGTACCTGTTGATCAGAAGTGGAACTGGCACAAGTATGAGATTTAGATGGATTAGATTTATCCTTATCAGTATCATTATGAAAAGATGTTTCAGACTCAGTGTTAATTTTCTTTTCAGAAACCTTTTCTTGTAATTTCTCATTCAAAACAATCACTTCTTTCTGTTGAAAATCATATTCAGTTTTAATCTCGGAAGATGTAGGAACTTCATCAACATGTATTTCATCAACACATGTATCATCTGAGTTTGACAAGGGTTCCTTTTCATCCTCGGTTTTTAATGGGGTCCCACTAGGTTCAACATTAGGGACTTCCTCTGAGACTGATTCAGAAGAAGAATCAGAACATGGTTGATTCTCTTTAGAAGGAGTTTCAGTGGTTTCACTGAATGCATCCAGAGGGACCTCACCTGTCATACTGTCATCAACAGAAGAGTTAGAGACATTAGAATTAGAATCACAATTGTTATCTACTGAAAAACATCCATCATCATGCATATTATTCAAAGTTTCATCACAAGCATTCATAGTTTTGCCCAAAACAGCAGGCCCAAAAGAAGACGAAACATAACTACGAAACGAGTTCAAAAACGATTGACCAAACACACAACCAGAATTAGTTTTATCAAAAGTAGGTTTAGAAACATCAGAATCTAAAGACGGTTCATCCCCAAACACATCACCCCATCCTACTTCAGGTACTTCATCTGCACATGATGAAGAAATGTTAGGATCAAAAGTACCTTTGGAAACAAAACTAACTGGTTTAACCACCTGTTTTTCAGCAGGTCTGACATTTACTGATGACTTACAGTTTTTGGGACCATAAGTCATTTTGTGTTCGTTCAGCATCTCCTCCTCCGTCATAGGTAAATAAGTATAATTGTTATTGTAAGGAGGAGGAGCCTGATTAAAACCCAATCCCAACCCTTTTCTTTTCTGATATGCTAGCTGTTGATTACACAAATTCTCGACCAATTTGCTGGAGGAATCAAATTTTTTAATATTTAGCTCATTTATTTGATATTTATCTCTAACATCCTCCAGTTCTTTAGTCACATTGCATAATTTTTCTTTAACCATGATGAGTTGGGCTGTTGCTACACTAACATCATCCTTGAGTTGGATGATGTCTTTTCGCTGAGCTTCTATTTTCTCTTTAAAAAGTTTTTCGTTATTAGCCAAAGTAAAGTTTTTTCTTTTAATGTCATTGTAGTCTTCAATTAGCTCAGCGTTGTGTATTCTATAGACTTCAACTCGTTCTCTACACTCAGGAGTACAGAAAACAGAAATTACCTCTTCCTTGGTGAGACCTTTGACTGGAGCTGAAAGAATCTGAGTCATGAAAGCCAAGTTTTCAGCTGAAACCTCCTCCTCAAGTGTTGAAGTCTCATTTTCAGGAACAGAAGCTTGATCATTTGAGGCCACAAAAGCAATGTTGTTTGAATCAGACTGGTTTTCTGGAGCTGATATGTTTAGTCGTTCAATTTCCGAATTCCAATTAAAGTATGAATCAGGTTGAACCACCAAGGCTTGAGCTAATCCCAGAGGTTGAGGACTTCCACTGGCAGCAGCATCAGCAGACATAGTCGATGTGGTTACAAGAGCTCTTTCTCGATTAGGTGTGGCAGGAGTAGCAGGTTTGACTGGAGTTTGCTCACTATTGACCCTCAGTTTGGTACAGTTTCTTGCCACATGACCTGGTTCATGACAATTGTAGCAACGAAACTCAAATGGCATTTTTGTGGGTCCAGTAAAGGTAAGATTTTCCCATTTGTTTCTCCCGGTTTTGTTAACAAAATTTTTCGCTCTAAAAGCTGCCATAGCCATCTGCCAAGTTATATCCATTTCTTCTACATCTTCAGGATGAATTTGATCTAAGTCATCCATAGAAAACTTAGGAGGATTGATTTTCCCGGCAGTAAAGGCATTCAAACAATTTATGACAGAAGCTGCTATACTAAGATTTTCTTTTGACTGTTGTGAGAAGAAAGCAATCATCTCGTTGTTAGCAGTGGAAGTTGACGAAGCAGCAGCAGTAGGGTTAGCAGAAGATGGTGCAGCAGCAGCAACAGCAGGTGCTGGAGTTCCAGAGTAGTAAACATTTGGTGAGGTAGGAGCAGCTTTAGCAGAAGCAGAATTGCTGAACATTTGGAAACCAGCTTGAGACACAAAAGCAGTATTATTGCTTGATGTCGAGGGTGTTGCAGTGAATCCAGCAGCCAACATACTATTCTTGTGATTTGTTTCTCTTTGTTTATCATCGAGCTCGCAGGCCTTAATGTGAGAAATCATTTCAGATAAGCTACATCTTGCTAGATCTTTGGTTTTCTTGATCATTGCGACGTGATGATCCCAACTCTTTGGTAAAGCATTTAGAAGCTGTCTATTAGATGAAGCATTTGACGTGTGCATTTCCTCCATCTGCATTTGAGTAACTAACTTAACGAATCTCTGAATTTGATTATCAACAGTCTCTCCATATATATGATTAAAATTATTGAAGCTTTGACTTAGCAGATTTCTACGACTCTCTTTCATATCTTCATTGCCTTCATAGACATCTATTAATGATTCCCACAATTCCTTAGCAGATTTGCAAGTGCGAAAACCAATAGCAATGTCTGGTCCCAAAGCCATGGTCAGGTACGAAAACGCCATATCATCTTCCTCAACAATTTTAAAATCTTCTTCAGTATACTGATCAACAGGCTTCTTCACTTTCACACTTTCATCAGTAGGACTATCCATCATAATTTCTCTAGGACCTCTTAGAATGCTTCGCCAGATTTTTGCATCTTTGACCTTAACATGTTTTTCGAAACGCCATTTCCACTCAGGGAATTCATTTCCATCTAGCAACCGGGGAACCCGAGTGGTGGTTCCAATGATGGAATCCAATTCTTGATGCTTAGACATAGCAGCCAGATCAACACTTTGATTATTTGTAGTCATGGTTACTCAATAACTTAATTAATTTGCTGATTAATTATTTAAGTTCAAGGGTCCAAAAGTCCAAAAATCCTCAAGTCCAAAAGTAACGTTGCAGGAGTCGTTGCGAGTCGAGACTGGAGTCGAGACTGAATCAGTGAATGAACTGAAGACTGAGTCGAGACTGAGGTTTCGAGTCGAGATCAGGAACAATTAAACTTGAAGCCAGTCGAGACAAATGGTTTCGAGTTAAAGACGCCAACTCGAGACCACAGCAGTTGCGAGTCGAGACAAGATCGTGATATCCACTCGAGACGAAAGAACTTGAGTCGAGACTAAGCTGAATAAGAGTCGAGACCAAGTTGAAATTGTGTCGAGACCCTGCAAAACAGATTTGTGAGATAAAAATAACTACGATTCCTGATTTTCAGCAGCTTCCAAAATTCAAAGATTTGAGATCTTTGAATTCTTATCCTCAACAATCCTCCGATAATTCAGCAAACACCTTATTCACGAATCACAAACCAAAATCAGTAACTTTATGCCAGAATTTGTGAAGAACAGTTTGAAGATGCAACTTCCGAAATCAGAATTACACCAACAAAACTGAAAATCTGTAGAACACACTTAGCAAAACGATCAGTAACAAATAAAGCTTTCTTGAATCCGAATGATATCAAAAACCGAACCAAGAATTGGTTTCTTGGCTCTGATACCAATTGTAAAACCCTAAAGGATCTTTCAATGATATCAATATTGTCTTGTGTTAGTGCGGAATCCAAACACAAGAGGATTCAAGAAAACAATAAGAATAATAAGTACAATGATCGAATCAAAATTATCTTGCATTCACCTTTAAGATCGATGACAGATACAAGACAAACAACTGATCTCGAGTGGCCTTCAAACCTCTAACCAAGCGATCAACCTACTAAAGGTTACAAAGGTTTACTTATATACTAACTAATGTGGGTCGAAACCACCTAGGCCCACTCGAGATCTCTACAAAACCCAAAATACATAATCGACCCAAAACAACTAAGTTAAACATTACAAGATCAATCCCAAACTTTAATATCTCTCAATGTATAAACCTTGAGGTTCCAACACAAAGCAAACAACTTCAGCATGATTTTTGCAAAGAAAATCCATGCCTACTAGGATGTCAAAACTACCGAGCTGTATCGGAATAAGGTCGATAGGGAAGACATGATTGTTGAGTTCAAGCGTACAATCATGTAGAACAGAATTGACAGCGACAGTTCTTCTGGTGGCAACTTCAACATCGAACGTCGAGGGGAGATGGGCACGCTTACGATTAAGGAGCTTTTCTAATTCAAGCTATACAAAATAGTTATCTGCTCCAATATCAAACAAACATGAAGCATATATACCATTCACAAGGAACGTACCGTTAACCACATTGTTGTCTGCTTGAGCCTAGCGGGCGTTGATGTTGAAAGTACGTCCGCG
Source organism: Helianthus tuberosus (assembly GCA_030545235.1). Classification (NCBI taxonomy): domain Eukaryota; kingdom Viridiplantae; phylum Streptophyta; class Magnoliopsida; order Asterales; family Asteraceae; genus Helianthus; species Helianthus tuberosus. The sequence continues at coordinate 61,103 of JARYGA010029888.1, forward strand.
GGCTGCTGGCTGCTGATGCTGCTGAGGCTGCTGCTGTTATTGTTGCGGCTGCTACTGGGGCTCTTGTTTCACCACTCTGTTAGGGCACATGTTTGTGAAGTGGTTGGGATCACCACATGCGAAGCAAGCTCTAGCGTGAGCAATGGGTGCAGGAGCTGCTTGATGGCCCTGGGGAGCAGGAATGAGAGCTTGTGGTACAGGAGCTTGACCAGCATGCGATACCAATCGGGTGATGATAAGTGCAAGTAGAGCAAAGCGGGTGTGGTCCAGTGTATGCACGCTTGGCAAGCGGTGCATTGACCACGGGCGCCGCTACTTGGCGGTGTTGAGGTTGCGGTTGGGCAGGTACTGTTTGGAGCGGTGCGGCAGTAACTGCACAGTTCTTGTTGCTGGAACTGCTGTTGTTCTTCCTCTTGCGACGTGAAAGCTTCGAAGATTGCGGTGCGGCGGTAGCTTCAGCAGTGGGAGCAGCGGTGACTTGATGCAGATTCTTGGAGGCTTTGTCAAAATAACCAGCCCTGACTCGCTTATCGTTGATCTCAGCGGCGAGCATGTAGGTTTCCTCAATTGTTGTCATCTTTGCAGCCTGAACAAAGTCTGCAACACAATCCGGAAGAGCACGGATATACTTCTTGATTGTAATCTCAGGGGTAGTAACTTGACCCGGACATATAATACTCAACTGCTTGAAGCGAGCAGTTAAACCAGCGTTATCTCCGCCATCCTGCTTAATGTGCCAGAATTCATCCCCGAGCTTTTGGAGTTCATGGGGAGGACATAACTCTTGCATGATGATGTTCTTCGACTCGTCCCATGACAATCCGAAAGCTGCATCGTTTCCTCGTTTGTTCCTCTCAGCCGTCCACCAATCAAGAGCGCGGGATTGGAAGACGCCGGTAGCATTGACAGTGCGTAGGTTTTCTAGACAGCCACTCTGGCGCAGGGTGACTTCGATTGAATCAAACCGTTGAAACATGGCCATATGCCCATCTTCGCCGGTAAATTCTTTTGAACCGCAGGCTTTGAACTGCTTGAAGCTAAAAGCAGCCTTAGGAGTATCAGTCCTGGACTCCTCCAACGACTTGCTGGCATTCTCATTCAGCTCATTGACAATTTGTGGGATGACTTTCGCCATTTTCTTAGAGACGAGAGCGGCGATTCATTTGTCATCATGGTTTCGGCGAGCAGCGCGAGAATGGAATGATCCAAACGACAACATTGTCTGCAACAAACATCGCCATAGGACTCAAACACAATTTCGATTAATCCTAGTATAGACTAACGATTCCATCATAAAGCTCAGGAACACATCAATTCACAAAATCACGTAGGCACATAAACACAGAATCACATAAGCACATACACACGTATTCCACGTAAGCGCAGTAGCACATAAGCACATAGTTAACCTAAGCATATAATTTGCACGTATTCACCTATCCTTCACAGCAGCGTATAGCGATTAAGTATAGCGATTGCGATAGGGAGCAGCGATTGCGAATAAAGACCAGCGATTTGTTAATGTTTTGAGATAGATGTGCAGTGCGAGTCGTGTGTGTTGATCAAAGCGAACAACGAAAGGCGAGTAAATCACCAAAATCGAAACACATAAACACATAAAATCACATTAAATTCGCATAAAATCGATAAATCACAGAGTTGGCGACTGCGGATTCCAAAATCGAAACACATAAAATCGAAGAGAGATTGTCCTAGTTAGATAGACGTCGACTACCTAAAGTGATTTGACTATTCACAAGGACCATAAGTGCACACTTTGGCCTTCTGGACTGTGCTCTCGCCTCAATTTGGGCAATCGGCACGCATCCTTCCAGTTACAGCGTGACCCAAGTCATTGGAGTCCGTCAAGACTTTGGTGAGAGCTTTGCAAAAACCAAAAGTATAGAGTGGAACGAGTTATCAAGGTTCGGGTTTCACCCCTGACTTAACGACTACATCCCTGTTTGTATGATAAAATCATGAGATAGATAAGGAGATTTGCGTCGAAGTATGGATTTCACTCCTGGTTCAACGCAAGTTCTCTTGTTTATAATAAAAATAGTGAATCGAACGAGTGATTTGGTCGAGAGTTCGCGGTTTTCACACCTAATCTCAACCAGATCATCCGTTTTTTGTGTGTGTGTGTCCAGCTTTAGGAAAGGCTGGTCTTGCGCGGAACTGTAGTATACGATGTTTATGCAAGAGTGTAGTGTACAGCGAGTGCGAGCGAGGAAAAGCAAGTAAACTCGTACAAAACCCATGCTGGGCATGCACAAGTCGGACTGTTGATACTTAAACTATAGACTGGGTCGTTTCTAAGACATCGACCTGGACTAGGTCGAGTCTTGCCCAATTCCCTATAGTTATGGCTCTGATACCAATCTGTCACACCCCAACCGATGACAGAAACATCGGGGCGCGGCACTGAGCGAAACAGATTGTCCAAGAGAAATTCCATAACAACTAAATTACCGAATAGTTAATATTATGTCCCATACCATAACCCATCTAGTATATCAGTTATTACAGACATAGTTATCTCAAAGACAAATAAAGGCTGTTCCGACAACTCATAAATAAATAAATTGTTTGTTTTTT
>JARYGA010029889.1:0-47370 GCA_030545235.1 Helianthus tuberosus
ATCAAGGATTTGGCAATCCTTCCAAGAAGCTTTTGGCTCACAATTGAATCTGAGCACTGCATTTCACCCTCAGACCGACGGTCAGAGCGAGCGAATGATACAGACTTTGGAAGACATGCTGAGAGCGTGTGTTATGGATTTGGGCGGTAGCTGGGATAAGCATTTGCCTTTGATCGAATTTTCATACAACAACAGCTACCACACCAGTATTGGTGTCGCGCCATTTGAAGCCCTTTACGGACGCAAGTGCCGATCACCCCTATGCTGGGCTGACGCAGGTGATAGGCAGCTTGCTGGTCCCGAAATCGTCCAAGAGACGACAGACAAGATTGCACAGATTCTAAAACGCATCGAAGCAGCTCGCCACAGACAGAAGGCCTATGCGGATCCAAACCGGAAACACTTGGAATTTCAAGTGGGAGAAATGGTTTTGTTGAAAGTTTCACCCTGGAAGGGTGTGGCACGCTTCGGAAAGCGTGGAAAGTTAAATCCGCGCTACATTGGTCCTTTCAGAATTTTGGAAAGAATAGGACTAGTAGCATACAAGTTGGATTTACCTGTTGAACTGAATGGTGTTCACAATACATTTCATGTATCCAACCTGAAGAAAAGTCCAACTCAAGATAACATTGCTATTCCCATCGACGAGATTCATGTTGACGACACGCTCCATTTCGTTGAAGAACCGGTTGAGGTTACGGATTGGAAAGTAAACAAGACCCGCCGGAGCAGTGTCAAGCTCGTCAAAGTTCGTTGGAATGCCAGACATGGTCCTGAATACACCTGGGAGCATGAGGACCGGATGAAAGATAAATACCCCCACCTATTTCCTAAGAACCCTGCATCTGCAAGCAGAACATAAAATTTCGGGACGAAATTTTTCTAACGGGGGGAGAATGTGACAACCCTCACTAAACCAGGTATCCGCACGACTTAATTAATAATTAATTACTGCCTAATTACTGTGCTTACCTGAAATTACTGATGAACTGCTACTTGAATACTGATACATGTACTTACTTGCATCATACTTTACTTACCGTCACTACATTATTTACATGCTGAACCTTAGTGACAAACATGATGCACAAAAAGCACAGTAGCACTATAAACGGATAACCTATTGAACATGCTGATAACGCCAGCATCAGGCAGACACTGCCTCTAAGGCCTGTATGAGCCAGAAATATTTTGCTACACTAGTGGTGAGTGTAGGGATACAAGGGTTGTAGAACTGCGTCTCTAGGAATAAGTTACAATGCCTGGATGTGCCTAAAACGTGCTCTAAGCACAAAATTCAGCACTTTACATAATAATTCAGCTGTTAGCTAACTAATAAAGTGCCAAAACATGAGAAAAATATTACTAGACACTTTCCAAAGTGTCAGAAATAAGTTGTGTCACTAAAAAGGGTAATAACGACACTTTAAAGCTTTGTTAAGCACTTTAACGGATTACTATCCAACCGAACAACCGGACTATACCCGAAACATGAAAATATTGCCATTAACATTATTCCTCTTTTTCTGAGCCAGTTAGGGTCCCTGAATACCCTAACACCCATTGTAATGCATGACACACCACTAACCGGGTTAATCACTTAACTTAACCTAGATTAACCTAACTTTTATCTAACTAATGGTTGGATTTGAAATAGATTACCCCCCCCCCCCTTGACCGAACTCGGTCACATTGTGACCCCCATGGTACATCATTTGAATATTTTATTTCCTTTTGTCTCATATCTAGAGAACATGAAACCCTTTGGGTATTAAGCTTGTAATTGTCTATAAGATCACCCTTGTGCACATCATATCATTCACAACTCACAACTCAAGACAACACTACTCTCTCCCTCTCCTAAAGCTCTCGGCCGAACACACCCCACCCCCATCCATCATTTTCGATTTTTGATCATCACATTCCAAGTTCATACAAGTGTTAAGGATCTCGTATAAGGAAGCTTGGTGCAAACGGAAGGCGAAGGACCTCACTCTCTTGCTTTTATCCACCCGTTTTTCGCTTAGATTCTTCCCTAGCCTCGAGCTAGTAGTAAGTTGCTTAAATCACCTTCCCGAACTATTTTAAAGTGGTTAATATGATTTGTAACGGTTAAAAGTTATGAACATACAAGTTGAAGCTTAAAAGTCTACTTAAAACACTAAAAACGTTGGTTAAAAGCTCATATGTTGTGTAAATCATGTAGTATTTGATTTGTGTGATTATTTGGACCCGATCTATGTTGTGGTAGCTCGGATCATCATTTAACCCGGGTTGGTCATGACATTGGATCATGACATAAGGTTGTTTTGGAAGTAACAAGGGTTAAAGGATGAAACTCTACCACACACGAATCATGAACTTGTGTAAAAGTGATTTTGCTTGTGAAATAGTGTTTAAAACTAGTAGATCTACGGATCTACTAGTGGTATTTTCAAAGGACCAAGTGTCAAGAGAAAACATGCTTTTAAAGGCGGATCTTACACCAACACGAATGGTTTTTAGAACACACGAGTGTGTAAACACTTGTGTAACACACGGTTTCGACAAAATAACCATTTTTGAAAAGATGACGAGAAGTTGTAAAGATGGAATTTCTTTAAAAACGAGGTTTTTACAAAATCGGATTGTTTTATATAAAGATCCACTAAAAGTAATGGGATTTACTTCATAGTTTGGATAAATCACAAGTTCATGTAATTTATGCGATTTACATATATATTTTGACTAGTTGATGCTTTGAACATTGTTTTGGTTAAATAAGGAAATTGTTGATTTGGTTTATAAAAGAAAATGATACGCTTGAAAGCGTGGCCACCTTCAGTTACAGAGGAAACTCAGGCGAAATCTTTCCAAAAACCTAACACTTAGAAATATTTTCACTATAAGTGTTAGAAATACATTTTGACTTGTTTTCAAACTATGAATTTCACCACGACTTTATTTACAAAATATCGGAGGTGGGATTTCACAAAATAAAACGTGATACATATATATATATATATATATATTTAGTATATATTTTTCCCAACATCACTTGTATAAGTGTTTATGATTATTTTGTGAACTACGTAAATATTATTTTTAGGGTAAAAATAATATTACTAAGTATTATTTTGGGAAACTCACATGTATTAAAGTATAATATTTTTGAGAAGAATATTTATATTTTGGAGTTGGAAATAAAATATATTTTAAGTGAGACTTAATAATATATTTCGAATTATACGAACACACATGTATTAATTCCCCCATCCTTGGGAAGGAAAAATGACTACCAAGTATTTACTAAATGTAAACATAAAATAGTTGTCTAACTATTTCCCAAAAACTTAAACCATAAAGCTAAGGCACGGTCGTTCGTCTACTAGAGTTAGTACGTGTAGGTCGTCACACAGCTTCTTGATTTGGAGACATATTTGGTAGAGACGCACCATTATGAGTTCATGTCCCCCTTTTCTCTTAACTGTTTTCAGTTTTCTAAACTGCGGGGGTGAAATACATGTTACTTTGATTACAAGTACTTTATACATGGTATGGTTAGCGTAAGGAGGTTTACTACTTAGATCATGTGAGTGGGTAGGCGGGAACTGGAGGCCATTAATCCTCATTGTAGGACCGAGGGACGTAAGCGGTAGATCTATCTGGGTGTAGCGAGCCCAACTCTAGGTCCAACAGTGCGGACCTTGGGGTGACTTTGTGCCCAACGCAAAATCGCTAGGTATGAGTCTTCCAACTTGCACTTCACACATATCAATGGCCTTGCAAACCATTGGTGATCTCTTTTTCCTTATTTGCTACATACCAGGGATTTTTATACTTACAAGTGTTTTACATACTCACTACACATGAACTCGCTCAACATTATTGTTGATTTTTTCAACTTACATGTATTTCAGGAAATTAAAGATCTGGCGCGGTATGTTATGTTTTCCCGCTGCATATGGGTTCCGAGGTCATCCCAGTTTAGGAAATGTGACTTTTTCCTGGACGAGTCACAAATCTTAAACTGCGCTTTATTCATGTTGATGTTTATGTCTTTCAAAACAATGTTTTATATTATGAGGTTGTAAGTCCCTAAGACAATGTTATGTTACTTCGGTTTTAAAACTTAAATCTATGGATGATCTTGCATGATTTTATTTCATATAGCTTTGTTATGGCTAAGCTATGGTATTAAGAAGTCACACCAAATTAACCACGCTTCCGCAAAGCCAGGGTGTGACAACGTCGACCTATAGAATCACAGTTTGTCTCACCTTCTAATATACGATCATGCAACCCATTATACAACTCCGAACGAATTGTTGTCTGATGAGTCTTGTACCATTGTAAGTCATGTTCAAGCACTTGCGTATATGCATCAACAACAAATGTAAGAAATAACCGGCCAGAACTATGCAATGTTCTACCTTCTTCCATTCTAACCATCAACCGAAAACAATAGTATTCTCTCAATGAAACATTTTTTCTTTTACTTTCAGCACTAATATTACTTAGAGGAATGCCCACATTAAAACCATCTTCTCCATACGGGAAAAGTAATGGATATTGCAACGACATGTAACTGGGATGAAGTTCAGAAATACGTTTCGCATTTGTACTACCACGGTCTTCAACAATAATATCAGGGCAATCTGTAGGATTACCATCACCCGGAATCAATGCAGCAACTTCATTGACCGTAGGCAAATTAAACTGTCTCGCATCCCTTCTTCGTGTACCAAGCAGTCTAAGTCTAACAGGTTGCTGCGAAAAGTGAGTAAATCTTTCTTTGGCCATCCTAAAGCTCTGAACTAATGGATTGTGCCGATTAAGCATTTTAATTAAATCATTAACTAAACTTCGAATACATGCATCATCATTCCCAGACTGAATACACTTCTCAACTGCTTTTAATCGATTGTCAACCTCATTTTCTGTGTCATAAATATATAGTTGTGCAAATCTTGGCCGTCCATCAATATGCTGAGGTAACAAAGTACCAATCCTATGATGATTATGTCCATTCAACACATATGTATAGGGACCACCTCCATCATTAACATCCGAACAGACTTTACCGCCAGTAGAAGTAAACGAAAACATTGAATTTAGAAGCTTGATATTCTCTTTAAACACCTTAGATCGCGGTTGATCATTCGGCTGTAAAAGCTGCCGCAATGGTTGCGGAGCATGCCGAAGTAAAGGTAAAACAACCTTGCCTTTACCACAACAAATAGAGAAAGTTGGATTAGACGGAGCAAGATATTTAGTACTTCTCTCACCATACCACAAGATCGCTTTGCAATAAGGACATACATATTCTGTAATTCCACAATCCCAATATGATACATCTCCTATACAAAATAAAACAATCATATAAGAGAAAGTTATATTTATCATTTTAATGAGGCATTCAAACAACTAACAGTTATCAATGAACAATCCATACTTGATGAGTTTTCATCTTAGTAAACACCAGCACAAGATGACCTCCGGTTGTGCATAGATGGCGATGATGCTGAAACAAACTCCGAAGTCAAAGAATGTGATACAAAAGGTGCATCACTATTCATTGAATTAGTTCCATGGAATTGATTTGAATTTGGGCCAACTGCAATACACGTAGATACAATCAGATGTGTCCTAAAAACATGAACACGTTTACATTACTTGGCATAAAAAAAATTAACAATACGTACCATAACAACGTCGTTGAACTGGCATATTTTCAATGTTTGAACCAGCAGGGCGATCTCGTAATCGAGACGACCACGACGTCTAATATTACGGGATGTTTCATCAGATTGAAATGTCGACATAGATGAAGAAGACAGTGTTGATAATATTTCAGAATCACTTGCAATACCATGGTTAATATTAACACTATCCATACCACCAAGATCTGTATACAAACAACATTCATTTGATACCAATTGATGAATAATGTCAATGTTTTATTCTCCATCTTCTTCCTCTTCATACGTAGTCCTTAAATACCTCAACTACTCATAGTGATAGCTATTACATACTGGAAGCTCTACACAATTCTTACCAATCCATACGTACATAATATCATGGATTATACCAAACAACCAATGCGCACCAGCCTTACACACTATATGCAAGCTCTGACATTTGTTAGAAGAATCAGTAGATAAACCAACAACATGTGAAAATATTTTGTAGTAAACTTCCTGTTATCACTGTATAAACTTCTTGTCCGTATAATGCACTCCAAAATACCATCTCACAACCCATCATTACATAAGCACAAAACACCGTATCCATACTTGATATCACTCCAAGAAAATAGACGACTATTATATAGAAACACCATCGGATCTATATACATACTTAGAACATAACACTGTTTCATGCAGGTAAAGCAAACATCTCGATCATAAATACGCCATTAATTGTCAAGCTATACCCTAATCTATTATTTATACTACATAATTTAATTTAACAAAACACAATAGCAACAAACATAGCTATAAGAAGACATGCAACCAACTATTAAATACATGTAACAACAAAAGAAAGCAATGAAATTAACTATGAATATGAAACACCTATACACACTATGAAAAACAAAATCACACATACATTGCTAAATAGATAGTAGCTCCTTTGATACTTCGTTTCCAACTACAACTTTTCAAAACCTATTGATAAGGGAAACTAAAGAACTGTAGTAAAAAATATTAAGACAACGGTTGGGTTATTAAATACAGTTATCAAAGTTCAAATAATAATGGGGCAACATAATGGGTAGTTTTTGAACATGCACCATAATTGTAGGAATTATAATTGTCTTTAATTAGATAATATTATATATTTTATACAAAAACAAAGTAAACACGAAACTACCACAAATGAATGCATAACTTAAAATGCTAATTATAATTACAAACATTAGGTGTGTTAACCTAATTTAAGTTTTTTTAAACAAAACATGTTTTTTATAGAAATGTAATAATATATACTAATATTGTCCTATACCACTTATGTTGTTGATTACATTGTGTTTTATTATGGAAAAGATTGTGCTTATACGAAATCACTATGTTTAGGAATAGTACGTTACCCTATTTTTTTTTAAACGAAAATTTCATTCACCCATTCTTTCCAATCAATCCTATTACAATAGTACGTTACCCTATTGCAATAGTCCTTATATACTATTTGTAGTTGTATGTATATTTTATACAATATTAAGCTCTAATAAAGGCATTGTGTTTTTTATTAAACCTTACTTCTTTTACTGAATTCTGATTATCAATGTAAACTTGTTTAAGTGGAAAAAAAAAAAAGCACAAACACAACCCAAACTATATAAATCAAACACTCTTTTCTGTAAAGATGGCCTAAATTTAATTGTAAGAAATACAATAACTGAAACAAAAGCCGCTTTTATACAAACTAAAATATTATCCTACAAAAAAAAAACCAGAAATAAGAGACAGCAAAATAAAAAACAAACATGAGTACTAAAATCGCTCTAGATAATTAATCTTAACTTCCATGCAACACTTCACACTTTCAAGAGTGGACACAATACGATCCAAATGATTAATTGCCTTCCTAATCACATCGATAGAAGCACGAACATCGCAAGCAGGTAATTCCAACAAATCACCTACTATTTTACACATATCTTGTATAAAGTTAGCCACACGTTTGAAACCGAATTTCAAAACAGTCATATACAAGACATCCCTCTGTAACTGCCAAATTACCTCATCGACCATCTTTTATTTAAAAGTTAAAATGACGGAAACCAGATATAATTATACAAACGAATGATATAATCAGAGGTTAAAGAATTCAAATATTCCTTTACGATTATATTTATACATACATACATACATATAATCATATATATATGCACCGCTAACAAACTTTAGCATAAAACATGGATACCCTGCTAACTGAAAATACGTGGAAGATTCATAAATTATGTCACCACACCATTTATTTCGTCAAAAAACGATGACAACTAACCAACCACGTTTTGTTTTCTTTTTTTTTTAATAAATTGAATAAATGAGACACTACATGAGCTATAATCAATAGTTTAAAATAACACATTAAAATTTTAAGCTATGTTCAAATGACGTATAGTGTTAAAAATATTTATATCTGCATACATTTTAATGTAATAGTTAAGTTAATCTCATCTTGACTCAAGTCACTGGATGCCTGTTGCAAAAAACACAATTAACATTATCCATAAGACAATTCAAGATATTGTTTTGTGTTTTATTAATCAACTAAATAACCGAAATATTATTTTTAGAATATTTTAAATGTAGTATCTTTTTTATGTATTATATGTGTTTTCAAAAACAATGACATGAATTCTAAATTCAGATTGACTTTTTTACAATAACATGGAACCAAAAATATAAAACATTGCAAGACTTCCGGTGACAAACACAAAAATGGACCCATGCTGTTTGAAATGTTTCAATGAATTTAATAAAATATGATAAATTTTAAGCTTGGGTTACAATTGTATAATTAATCATAACTTTGAGTTTATGTTTCTAATTTTAACTTATGATAAACTTTAAGCTTGGGTTACAATTGGATAATTAATCATAACTTTGAGTTTATGTTTATAATTTGAACTTAAAAAAACTTTTGGTTATTTAAAAATTGAATATGAAATCACTATAACTTTTAGGATTTTCAATTAATGTTGTTAGTGATACGATCATTTTGGATGTAGCTTTCTTAATGGTTTAACTTGCAAACCACAATAGAGTTGACTTGATCATTTAACAATCTGTATATATAATGCCAAATCAAAAACAAAACCTGTATACAATTTGTTACACTACCCGAGCCAGAAACTACATTAAACATCATTCATATATTAAATAATACTACATTAAACATCATCCATATATCAAATAATAAAACATAATATCGAACATTAGAAGATCCTTACACAATAAACCACTATATTAACATTAAATTACTAAAATACTAAAGACATTAACATAATCTATAACCAAACATGATACATCAAAACATAAAGAAGAACAGAAGCTTGATACCTTTAGTAATTTGGAGACACAAGGCTCTCAAAATAGACAGACCCTTGTAAGGCAGTCATGTACTTCCAAGGAAAGTAGTACCCAACTTGCATAGTTTTCATATCTAACATATAAATATCCCCACAAGTAGTCATCAACAGCATTTCATCAGTAGACTCTACATACTCTACAAACCCGAGGAAACTCGATGGAACAACACCAATACAAGGCAGAACCCATAAGTTAATCCATTCTTCATATCCCAACTTATACAAACCAACTAAATACATATCATATTTCTAACGCATAAAAATGTGAAGTTGCCCAGCAATACTGACCAAAGATCCATCAAAACCTCCTCCATAAAAATCACATGGTAATGGAACACTTGAAAATTGCTCTAGGTTAACATCAAAACGTACAATTGACTGCACACAATCACCAGAACATGAATCAACAATGAAATATACACCATCTCCACACAATGTACCTAATGACCATTTTCCACCATGCTCAACAGACAGAATGTCCGTAATTTTCCTCCAGGAATGTAGTCGGGTAGAATAAATATAAACTGCCTCTGTGCCACGTCTTCTTATAACATGTAAAACCTTGTACTCATTTGCAGAATCCACATAGAAAGCAGCAGAATCAGAATCTTTTTTGAAGAAACCATGTGATTTACATGATGGAAAAGTTGTACTTGCTTGTGTAAGAGGATTCCAAATTAAAATTTGAGAAGTCTCTTCCAGGCACACACATAACATTCCATCCAAACTCCCTAATATCATCAATTCATCTGGTCGGGTTTTGAATGGTTTAACAGACATCATTTTAGGACCACAAAAGCCAGTGCATGCATAAAACAATTTTTCAAGAGAACCACAACGATCTAATTTCGCAAGCACCCACTTGGTAGCTGACAGTGATGTACTACGACAATGAATTAATGGAAACTCTAGTGTGGACAGGATAGACAACCATTTTTTGCACACCAACTTGCAACGACCTATATTTCTTGCAGAAAGTTTTGTAAAAATACCATACATTAATATCTCTACAAGCAACTCCGACATAACAAATATTGATTAACTGCTCACATTAGATCACATGTTAGTTAGTCCAATCCACTTTAACATCAAAGTGTAAATCATAGTTATGAAGAATAGAAGGCAAAATAACAAATTGAAGAAAAGATACTTACAAACAGCAACTTTTATTTGCTCAAAGATCTGGAACAATTCTGACTGAAATGTTACCCTATAATCATATAAACAGGAAGATGTGAGAGAGAAACGTCAACCCATAAAAGACTGGAGATAATGGGAGAGAAATGCTTAATAACTAATCACGTAATAAAAGGATTAGTAACCACTAACATAGCAGTTGATTTTTTTTTAACGGCAAAACTTCTATATAAATATATAGAAAAGGCAACATAGCAGATGATATCTCCAACTTTCTAATACACTTTATCCGGTAAAATAACACAAAACAAAATTTATATCATGTCATATAAAAACGCAATATTATATGTAACCACACAAACAACTCAAAATATCAGGTATTAGTCATACTGCCTTTACATACAACACTATCAAACTTACAAAAACCCATACATTCCACTAAGTTAACTGCAAATACATACCATAAACAATACATAACACTTTTGAATAATGGTGAGAGTGCGAACAAAGATGTTCAGTTAATGGCACAGATGTTAGAGATATTTAGACAAGTTAATGAATCAATGGAGTTGAAGCGTTGGTTTTTTACTTTCCTTATAAGTAGTTTTGTTAAGTTTAGTGATAGTTGCTGTTATGGTAAAGTGGTTTGTATTCAATTATTAAGAGTTATTGGTGGTATTTTTATTTTAATGGAATGTTTTGGTTTGTTTCTTGAAAGTTTAGTCTGGATAAATTGTGTTTTTTTATTATGGTCATTTTTTTATTGTGGTTAGTTAATCATATATTATTTCAAACATTTAATATTCAGTTTAATTTCTTCGAGCGACCATCCGGAGAATTGTAATTGAATTGGTTTATTTTGATGTTAAATTGTGCCTGAATATAGAGTTGCACTTGCACACATGATCAAAACACTATCTCAAACAGCTGCTCTGTGAAAAGTTGTCCACTGCCATAACCACTGTTTTGTTCAAACATCTGCTCTGTGAAAAGTTGTCCACTACTGAAAGTCAACCCCTGTTCTCTCATTTCCTTGGATATCACTGTTGTTCAAAATCGGTGATTTCATCCACTGATATGCTATCCACTGATAGATAAAATCACCCACTGTTTTCATTATAACCGTTGCAACCACTGATATAGTTGAATCATGTTTGTTCATTTGAATAATTATGCTTTGTTTTTCAGTTTGCTGGGTTGGACAGTGTTGCTCTAATGAGAATGTACATTTAGAAGCAAGTTTATGATGAAGTTTCTGTTATTATTTATGATATTGTGTGTTACTTCGGCACTCAAGTTGATGTTTCACACATACCACAGGGATGGAAATTGCATTTTTCTCTTAATATAAAGTATTGAAAACATATATAAGTTAAAAACTGGAAAAGGCCCCACATTTAGAGTTCATTTTAGTCCTCCAATAATAAAAAACACAATAAATAAAAACCAAGAAATAAATAAAACACAATAAAATAAAAAAAACACAAAAATAACCACTCAACATTGGGGGTTATACCTGCTAAAATTTATTCAAATAATTAACTGCCAAGTTACACATCACATATTATCATACTACTTATGTAATTACAAGAAATCAACAATTTTTAATACACAACATACAACTTACTCTAAGAAGTTGATAACCATATATATAACAAAGAACATAAGCAACTAAAATACCATACAAAAATAAAATATCTTCTAACATTACCAAAGTATATTACAATACAAATGAAAAACATAACAAACATACAAAAATAAAACAAAGTAAATTACCTAACATCGTAGATTTAAACATTTGGAGACATAAGGCTCTCAGAGTACACTGCTCCTTTTAATGCATAAAAGTTGATAACAGGATAGAAATTATCAACTTTCCTCACATCCAAATCAAACTCATACACATCCCCATAATCAGTCATCAACAACCACTTCTTACTTGAACCAATGTACCTCACAAAGCATTTTATAGGCAATGGAATACAATCAATATCAGGTACAGACAAAATCCTTATCCATTCTTCACCTTTCAACTTCCACAAATCAACAGAAACATCAAATGCACCATGAAGAACAAAAAAATGAAGTTCATCAGAAACATTAACCAAAGACCCTCTAAAATTTACTTCATACTCATCAAAGGGAAATGAAACTTTAGTAAATGTCTCTAAATTCACATCAAAGCGAACAATTAACGCCACATTAAAATCCCAACACGAACCTACAGTGAAGTATAATCCATTACAACACAAAGTCCCACATGACCATTGAACGGTCTGATCATCTAAAATAAAGTCTTTAACAAACTTTATTTGCCTCCAACATTGGCTTTCCATGGAGTAAATGTAAACCAACTGATTGTTACGCCTAAATACAACATGTAAAAGATTGTAATCCTTCAAGTAATCCACATAAAAGCCAACAGCATCAAAATTTACTTTGAAAAACCCATATTTCTTAGGAATGGACAAGTTCCTATAGGCATTGGTGAGAGGATTCCATATTAACAACTGACAAGTGTTACTTAGACAGACACATAGCATTCCATGCAAACTACCTAAGATCATCATATATTCTGCACGAGTTTTGAAAGTCACTTTCACAATTTCAGTTAAAGAAATATTGGCTGAACCATAACTAAGTGTACGAAGTGGACGATGTATGCCTCCTGTTATTAAAACAAATTGCATCTTGGTTAACGATGGCATCTTACGACAATGAAGCCTAGCAAAGAATACCGTTGACAGGAAAGAGCACCACTCTTTACACACCAACTTATAACGGCCTACGTCTCTTGCAGTAAGATTTGGCAATATCTCAAACATAAATAAGTCAATCGGAATCTCCGGCATGGTAACACTTTCCTACAATGTACATTTAAATTTAAATACGATAAATTAGCATTTATGAACATAAACATGTGAAATTACTAAACAACATAACAATACATGAAAAAAAGAAAAAACCCCAATTAAAAAAAGTAAAACTCGATTGACAACTCGCTAACAATTGCAAAGGAAAAGCACAAAAAGACAAAGCTTACACACCTTAAAACAGCAACTGGAATATGAAATCAACTATTTTTTCTTTGCTATATTGGGGGATCTTTCTGATAAATCGAATTCAACTATATGGTAAAAAATAAACATACAAATGAATATAACTGAGAAAGTATTTCTTAGATATGGTTACCGAAAAATCACGTAAATATAGGTTAGTGGGAAGTTCCAAATAGAATATAACTGTGCCTTGAATATAACTTTGCATCCCTATGGTATGAGTGCAATATCAACCTAAGCCCCTGAATTATTTTCTTGCTTTTTTGTTAAGAAATCTAATAATTCAAATTAACTCTTTTTAAATAAAGGCAATCTAATAATTAAATGCAATCTAATAATTAACTATCTAATAATTAAATACAATCCAATAATTAAATGTATACCATATATAACAAATTATTAAAGCCTAAATTGTAAATTAAATGTAAACTTTGAATACATACAATACAGAGACAAAACGTCATACCAACTTCATAGAAATGACGGAACTTACAGACTCAATAATAAAAGACCGTAACATACAATACAGAGACAAAACGTCACTTCAAGCAATTGTGGATCTTTACTGACGGGTGCACTTCAGAATGTAGCAGATATGAATGAATATAACCCCAGTGTAGCTAAACATCATATCTGCCACTGGGGTTATATTCATTCGTATGAATGAATATAACCCCAGTGTAGCTCTTCGATTTTCCTTGAAATTCCAGAGCTCGCAACTTACATATCTGCCACTGGGGTTGTATTCATTCATATGCAATTGATCGTTCTGATCAATCACTTCCTTATGTGCACCGCACCATCTTCTAGGAGGTTGTCAAGTGTTCTCGCCTTCGTAGTTGGTGTTTTGCGTATCTTTACATCCACAGCCATTCTGTACAATACAAACACATTCAAATGAGGAACAAATCAATCCGAAACTGATCCAACATAAACACATTCAAATGAGGAACAATGTATTCAAAATCTGATCCAATATAACACATTCAAATGAGGACACATCAATCCGAAATTCACAATCTGATCCAATATAAACACATTCAAATGAGGAACACATCAATCCGAAACTGTTCTTTTTAAACAGTTCTCAAACAACTACACAAGAATCAACATCAAAACACATTTCAAGTATCAATATTGATGTGTTCAAATAACTACACAAGAATCAACACCAAAACACATTCAAAAACCTCTGTTTTGAATTTAGTACCGTATTCATAACCAAAACACATTCAAACAAAAATCAAACAAAACCACAAGAATCAAACAAAACCACAAGAATCAAAAACCTCTTTACATCCGCAGCCATTTAGTACCCTCTGTTTTGATACCCGAGACAAAAACCCATAAGAATCAAACAAAACCAAACCTTTGTTTTGATATCCGAGACAAAAACCCACAAGAATCATGTTATCTATGTGATTTAGGTTTGTAATTTGACCGTATAGAAGATAACCCTCTGTTTTGATACCCGAGATAAAAACCCACAAGAATAAAACAAAACCAAACCTCTGTTTAGATATCCGAGACAAAAACCTACAAGAATCATGTTATCGATGCGATTTAGGTATGTGATTTTACCTTGGATTGTTATCGATGAAGATGATGAAGCTGATGAAGTTGATGAAGATGATGAAGATGAAGATGATAAAGATGTATTGTTCGGATGATGAAGATGATGATGATGATGATAATCGGCGTTGGGAGATGGGAGAGATTTTCTTGACAGATTTGGTTGAGAAGTGTGATGAAACTGTTCGAATCATGATGAACAGAGATTTTATTTTATACTGTAACAATTCTTAAAGTCTCTTATGAATAGTATATTAATTGCACATGAATTGAATGTTTATTACGATTGTGCCATCTCTTTTATTTAATTTATAATCTTATTCTCATTTTGTGTTCACAGCTAAATTTTCCAAAGTGAATTGATATACTATATTTTAAATCGAATTTTATGTAATAGATCTGTAATATTTATATACTATACAAAATAATGTGATATAAAAAACCTAACAAAAAAACACAATAAAAGCAAAGAAATATAACACTATACAAAAGAAACTGCTATTTAATACAAGTCTCCAAATATGAATTAAAAAGAATATCAAACCCTCCCAGTTTCTGAAAAAAAAAAGTAAAAAACTATTATGTTTTAAACACTATTGTTTTTTTCTCGTTGTGTCTTCAAATAGATGACACAATCAAAAACGATTTGTACCACTCAAATCCCGACTATAACATACCATTACCCCACGCAATCAAATAACTTACATTTTACTAACAATGGTGGACTTATAATACAAAGGGATTGAAAAAAACTGTAAGAAACTATTACAAAAAGACAAGCGACAAGTTTTGATAACAATATAATGTATATCTGTAACATCCCAAGCTAACCACACCATGATACTATCCGCTTTAGCCAAGACGTTCCAACACCTCCTCACTGATTTAAAACGCGTCATGATGTTGAATGTATCAAGACCCTTACAACGAAGCCTTCATTCCCCTTCACAACCAATGTGGGATGTTACAAATCACACTCCTTACAGGTCCCAACATCCTCGATGGCACACCAGACCAATCCCTAGCACTAATACCATCTGTAACAGCCCAACATAACCACACCATCATAATGTCCACTTTGGCTAGGTTGAAACAAATCACTACCAAATCAAGGTTGCTTTAAAGAAACAAAAAATTTATATATTATTAATTTAAAACAATGTTATGCATCATTGTTTGTACTTTATGCTTATAGGGTGACTTTTTGCGATGGTTGGTTGCACCTATAGTTTAGAATTGCATATATGTATTGTACCTTATGTTTTATGAGTTTAAAAAATGCTTGGTTGTAGCATCATACGAAATTATATTTTATTATTATCTTCATTTTTATTATTATTTATTTCATCTTTTATGAGTTTAAAAAATGTTTGGTTGTAGATTCATAGGACATATATGTATTGTACCCTATGTTTTATGAGTTTAAGAAATGTTTGGTTGTAGGTTCATATGACATTATATTTAATTATGATGCTTCGTAGCTTGATTTAAAAAACATGTAATATATATGATTTTGGGTAATGCCAACATTGTTGTGCAAACTTTTACTACACAGATTATGTGGTACTTTATATATTAAATATGGACAATAAATAGATTGTGCTAGTTTTTTTAAGGCACCAAAGCAATCGATTGAAACATGACGAAACAAATAAGAACAAACACTACGAAAGTTGAAATATAACAAAACGACAAAACAATACATCATTTAAACTAATAACCTCCTCAACGTGTTTAGTTATATATATTTATAACATTCAACACAAAACGGCACCTTAATGGGTGAAGAACAATATTTGTCACACGCATAACACACATGACCGGGACAAACATAAAAACCGCCATCAACATCACAGCCATCAGTGACCTCTACATCACAAACATTATCTACATCTCCAGTTTCGATATCACTACTGACTACACTGACTTGATTATCATCTGTAGACATCAGTTGTTGATCACCCTCCTCACAATCTCCTTCGTAACCCGAAACATTATTATCACCAGAAGCATCAAACGCAGAATGAGATTCAACTTGCATATCCCCTACATTAAGCCGGAACATCTTTGCATGTTTCTTTCCTTTACAATGAGCATAAAGCTGATTTGCACTTGTACAATATATGTCACATAGAGAACAATGAAAATCCACACAACAATACGATAAATCTTGTAACTGTTGGATTAACACTCGAATGAGTAAACAACAAAATTACCAAGTAAAAACACAAAATGATTAATATTTCGAACACTTATACCTTTGTAGTATGCTTCCTTGAAATTACATGATGCCTATATTGTTGTTCATTAAGGCATATGACATTGCAGACAGGGCAGCCAATGATTTCTTCCGGTTTGGCACCATTTGCCACTAACTTATAAACATCTACGTTCATGTTCTTCAAACAACTACAACGAAAATGTAATAGAACACACCTCTATATAGGTAAATATTTAAACGGTTTTAAACTCAATTGGACAGGTAAGTTATATAAAAACAGTAAACTGGGTAAGGTCACAAAATTTTCGGAAATCATGAAATTAGTGGTTCGAGGTTATACATCACTAAATACAACTCTTATAAACCGATGTTTTAATCAAACAAACTGAAATATTCAAAAAATTCAACCTCAAAGAGAAACATTTATCTTCTAATGTGTGAATTTGAAACAACTTTGAATATGTATTTATAATAAAGTTTTAATTTAAACTGAATTGGACGGGTAAGATATCTTTACTTGAATAAAAAACTGTAAACTGGCTGAGGTCACAAAATTTTCGGAAATCATGAAATTAGTGGATGGAGGTAATAAACGACTAAATACATCCCTCATAAACCGATGTTTTATACACAATGAATATGTAAAATCACATCGTTGTTTATCAAATATTGATTGTATAACGTTATTTAATCCTACTACTGACATTATCTAATGACTACAACATACAATTCATCACTTACTTTTTAATATATCATAGTCTTTCTAATTAAACACTGAGTTATATTTATTAACCTGGTCTTTATTAACCGCTTTAGCCAAGACGTTCCAACATCTCCTCACTAATCTATTCATCAGAATCAGAAACCACAACTACACTCGATTCCATCATATAAAAAAAACACAATTCATATAAAAAACATACTGCATATAACTAAATTTTAATCAAACAAACTGAAATATCCAAAATACCCATTGGAAAAACCTAAAAATCATAACAACTGATTTAAATTAATAGAGATAAGAGATAAGATTATTTCTTGCTAACTTTCTCCAAATCCTTGAAATTACTTGGAGTTGAAGACTTGTAGACGTCAACCAATTTACGTTTGTTGATTACATTGGTATCACAACTGGTATTAGCATCATCAATCTTAACACTTGAAATGTGACTTTTTTTTTGATAAATTCTTTATCGTTTCCCTGAAACAAAAGACAAAATTAAGAAAATAATAATAGAATTAAATATAATGTAAATATAAATGTATAAATACGAATCATGTATTGAAATAAAAAATACCTCAGTAATATTCATCTTTTCTTTGAGCTCATTAATAATTGACTCATCATTAGTCATGTTTGTGACAAGATACATTTCATCAAAATTAGTCAGATTATAACTTGTTATCTCAATTTTAAAAGCAAACATCTTTCCAATCAACTTGTCTAAATCAACAGGAAACATTACTTCTTTAACATCCTGTGAATCAGAATATTTTATGATAAAATTAATATAAAAAAATATATAAATACATTGAAAAAAAATATAGGAGAAGTAAAGATTATTTATACATACAGATGATGAGTTTTCTTTAAACAATTGAACAGCCGACTTGAGAACAACTTTTTCAATGATTTCATCAGCCAGAGGATGAAATAATATTAGTGGAACATCATCAGTATTATCTTCCACTTGAACTTTTATTTTGAATCTAGTTAAGTTAAATATAAAAACACATATATACAAATCAATTATTTTATAAAACATACAAATATTAAAATAAATAGAAAAAGCTCATATTACCTTGGAACTGGATATATAACACTTTCATCACAATAACAGTTGAAGCACACATGAAAATAATGTGACTCCAAACCCATGCAGTCTACAAGATCTGTACCCGCCTCTGTTAAACATTTAGGACACTCCACATAGTGGCAACCAAAATCCTTATCTATAGCCTTAATAGTACCAAGTATGATAACAAATTGAGGCTGTATAAATTGAAAAATACGAAAATAATTGAGTTCAACAAAAAAAATTTGTACTTTTTGAATTATAAAAATTTAAACAAACCTTCATGATTTGCCAAAGGTCATACACGTTTTTCAACGGAGACTTTATGATAAATTCAGCACTTGACATCTACAAAATGCAATACAAAAGTTTTTTATATACGAATAACACAAAATAAAAATTGGAAGTAATATAATAACAAAGCACATGAAGATTAAAAAAAATATAAACTCATACCTTCTCAGATTCAACCTCAAAGACAGACTTTTCTCTTCTAACGTGTAAAATTGAAACAACTTTGAACATGTATTTATAATACAGATTTAATTTAAACTCAATTGGACAGGTAAGTTATATTTACAAGAATAAAAAACTGAAAACTGCCTAAGGTCACAAAATTTTCGGAAATCATGAAATTAGTGGATGGAGGTTATACATGACGAAATACATCTCTCATAAACCGATGTTTTATACACTAAGAATATGTAAAATCACAACGATGTTTATCAAATATTTAATAATTCTAACTATAACTGTTTAAATTGAATTACACTATAGCGATATTTGAACATATACCTGAATTACAATAAACCTGCTTAAATTGAATTACACATCCAAAACATTGATTCTATGACGTTATTTAATCCTACTATTGACATTATCTAATGACTACAACATACAATACCTCACTGACTTTATAATAAAACATAGCCTTTCTATTTAAACTTTGGGGTATATATTATCTATTCATCAGAATTAGAAACCACAACTACACTTGATTCCATTATATAAAAAAACACAATTAATATAAAAAACATACTGGATATAACTAAATTTTAATCAACAAAATTGGAAATTAACACAAATTTATACAACAAAAAACAGATGTCTGCATACACATCATATTTATACGAAAACTAACCGGCTTGTAGAAACATTATTGTAACACCTTGAAGCCTCGATTCTATAAAATCAAGGCCTATAAATTAAACTTGTCCACGTGACTAGGCCTTTTGTGCCATTACAAATTCATAAATTGCCCTGATTCTCTGAAATCATGGCTCATAAATTAAACTTGTCTACGCGACTAGGCCTTTTGTGCTATTATTAACTTATAATTTAGGAATATAATAAATATCCTGAATAATTATATATTTATCAAATTAACCAATATGTGTATTAAAAACATGGTTAATAAATCGTTCAAAAAGATAAAAACTGTTTAAACTTCCGTAAAAACCTTGTCCTTGTTTAATTTTTATGTAGAAATTAAAACTACATGGCTGGGTCGGAGGAAGGGAACAGTCACCCCCTGGAAAATCGCGATGATGAAAGGATTAATATAACCAGAGGAGAACTTCGTACATTGATTGACTCAGCTGTATCTAAAGCTGTGAAGGAGCAATTCCAGGAGTATAGTGAGACATATAGTAAAGCCTCATCTGTACCCCACCCTAAATCCATCCCTAAAACTCCTCCAGAGCCTGATAACAAGCCGCCCTCCAAGAAAGATGAGTTAAAGAAAGATGACGATCGACATCCATCAAATGAACACAGTTTTCCATCCAAGAGGACAGTGTTCGATAATGAACCGCATACCAAATCCTGTAACTATAAGTACTTTGTTTCCTGCAAGCCCCGAGATTTTACTGGGGAAAAAGGGGCAGTTGATTGTATGATTTGGTTGGATGAAATGGACACAGTTGTCGATATCAGCGGTTGCGCTGAAAGGGATGTCGTGAAGTACGTATCCCAATCGTTCAAAGGAGAGGCACTGGCATGGTGGAAGTCTCTCATTCAAGCTGCTGGGAAGATTCCGCTCTACAGCATGTCATGGGAACAGTTTGTTAATCTCATTAAGGAGAATTACTGCCCTCAACATGAGGTTGAGGGGATTGAGTCAGATTTCTTATCCTTGGTAATGACAAACTTAGATTGTCAAGCTTACCTCACCAGTTTTAATACCCTGTCCAGACTGGTCCCTTACCTTGTAACACCAGAGCCCAAGCGAATTGCACGCTTCATTGGGGGTTTACCCCCAGAAATCAAAGCCAGTGTTAAGGCTTCAAGACCTACTACATTTAGGTCAGTAGCTGACCTCTCTCTGTCCCTTACTTTAGATGCGGTCAGGCTAAGGTCGCTAAAGAAATCTGAAGAAAGTAAGAAGAAGCGTGAGGGTGATAACTCACGAGGATCAGAGAAGAAACACAAGGGAAACACTGACTCTGAGAGGTCTGGGTCTGGAAAGAATGGTCAGCAGACAGAGGAAAAGCCAAGGTGCTCGACTTGCCAAAAACGCCACTTTGGAAGATGCAGAATGGAGTCCAATTCTAAATCAGGACCACCTGCATGTGGGATATGCAAGTCTAGGGAACACAAGGCTGTTGATTGCGGGAAGATCAAAGATGCTACATGCTACAACTGCAACAAGAAAGGGCACATAAAGACCAACTGCCCTAAGTACGCGAGGAAGCCCGAGTAGGCCAAGATAACAAACGCACGAGTTGTCAGGATGAACGCCCAAGAGATGGGGCAGAATAATTATAGTATAATATGTACCTTTCCTTATCAAACAGTTATGCAGAAACTTATTTGATATTGGCACATATAAATATATTATGAATGATAAAGGTTGAGAACTGTTGTCTCCACCTGATTAAGACTCCGGTCATTTAATGCCCGGTAGAAAGTGACCGATGTTACGTTAAAAATGCTCCAACAAATCCTATATTGATTCTAATGTTTATTAGAAATCACTCTTTCTCATACCTTATAGCAAACTTTTGGTTGCATACATAAGGACTCAATATAGTGATAAAAATCGATTGGTTGCCTTAACAATCAAGTCCATATTGTGAGTGATAAGAAGCAATTAATTATCAAAACTCCTTATGAGACAACCCTCGTAATTACAAAAAAAAAAAAAAAAAAATGGTGGAACTGACCGTCCCCGGAATCGAACCCGGGTCTAGGCCGGCCGCACCCTTTCGCGCGCCTAGCCAACTGAGCTAGGTGCCTAGTTTGTGAAAATCTCCATTCTAATTTAATATAAGCACTTGTACAATAAACTTCCTTATCATTTACCAATGATAATTTCTACTAAGTGCCCTGTTCTTAATACAGGCAATAATAAATCTTAATGAACCATGAACTTAGCAATTTTTTTTATCATCCACAAGGTATAACCACCAAGGAAACCATAGTAACCGATTCTTATAAATCGGCAAGGAATCATTCCGAAAAATCTAAGAGCACTCTTTCTTTGCATAGAGTACGACAACATATGTTATTTTAATTATTTTTTTATTTTTATTTTTTTTTCTTCTTTTCTCATTGTTTTCTATCGCCTGCGAATGCCAAACTATGTTTGATAAAAGTGTCATATGAGGATTGGCGTATCCTAGTGTGTCCCATAGATTATTTTCATATCTGATCAGCATGGAGGTTTAATACATGGAACCCCTAAGATATCCCAACGATCATATTGTACTAAAGTCGACTAGTAGTATTCAAGGAAGATATCCAAAAATGGGAAAAAAAAATTTTGTCCAAGTAAATATTTCCAAATTAAGGAATTTGGACTAGTAACATAAATGTGTCACTTATTTGACACAAGCAATGATGGGAGAACTGGAGCCTGAGATATGGAAATCTCTGTAACCTCCTTGTACCTTGATTATCTCCTCATAACATTTCCCTGTTTACCCCTGGGAGACAGGTAGAGTTAAGTTTAATATCCCATTTAGGGCTGCATTATTATGAAATCTCCATGACGGCTAGTACCATCATTGGAAGAATCGAAACCCTGATTAATTAAGCTTTTAAATAGAGGGTTCATATAGCCTAACTCGATATTCCGAGAGTTTGATATTGTTAAATAAGAAAGACGGTTCATTTTGCTTATGCATTATTTACCGCAACCCTAATTAGGCAACAGTTAAGAAATTGCCATCAGCTGCTCTGAATCGTCGATTTGTTCGACTAACTACAAAGATCAAGCAATCCTTAAAATTAGTTAAGTAGTGGTTGGAATAACCACCTCACCTGAAGGTAAGTATCAAGGCTGCTCCTTTGGAGACCTTGTATAGATGGAATGTTAAACAATCTATTGTTAGGACAATAGATTGGTAAGTTCAATTATCAGGATCTGAAAGTTGCAATAGAAACAACAAATCAGATCACACAAATCCCCAATTATCTATAAGTTGCCATTATCTCGGCAGAAAAGCAAGGATTAATAAAATATGGAAACCTTCTAAATTCTTGTTAAGGAATAAGGTTCAACAAAAGATATCACCCAGGAAGGGTGTGCCAAATTGTTAAATTATCAGGCTAGTTAAGCTCTGAATATATAGAATCATTCGAAGGAAAATCGAATGTATCAAGACCAAATAGCTTACGAGCTAAGACCTAATTAAGGGGCTTGATGGAACGCGAAATGTGACCCACACTAACGATTTAGCGACGTGTCACCAATAAGTCGAAAAGCGCTATCACATAATGATAGGCAGGACTACGATAATAAGAGCAACCTGTTTCGATTAAGGATCGACGGGATTAGAAGCTCCAAAAAGATACATGTGCCTATTATAAAGGTCAAGTGGGATGCCCTAAGAGGTCCCGAATTCACGTGGGAAGTTGAATCCACGATGAAAGAAAAGCACCCTTACTTAGTTCAGTAAATCTCGGGTCGAGATTTATTTTAAGGGGGTGAGGATGTAACACCTCGAAAATTCACGTCCTATAATGTGTAGACACGTGTCAAAAGTTTAAACGTGTGAAAGGAATATTATAGAAGGACTGAAGTTGACAATCATGGAAAGTATGTGGATATACGTATTCTAAATGTCAACAGTGAATAAATATAATGTATATTAACCCTACGTGGTGCTCATACCTTCAAACGAATAAATCATGGATCATACGAAGCTAAAAGTGAGAGATTACAAACTACAGGGGTTAAATGTGTCAACATGTTTAATTTATACCTCTGAGTGACCTTTTGACAAACCCGAAGCCTTGTAACGATAAATTATGCTCACTAGAATATACGATTAAAATTTCATAAAGTCTCGATAACGTGTGAGCAAGTTGTGATCAAATTCGTGTGCGAGGGTTTAAAGCGCAAACGTTGAAAGTTAGGCCTTTTCGGGTAACAATAAAGTTACCCGGGGACTTAACGAAGTGGGTATATGTCTTGAAGCCCCTCTAGATCAATTACGAGGGCTCAAAATGCAATAAACAAGTGCCTCTACGAAGATTGAAGAGTCAGGGACCAAACTGCAAATAAAAGAAATTTTGTTGGCTGACCCCATAGGCTCGCGTAGCGCGAGCCCTCATGCACATACCCTCGCGCTACGCGAGGGCTTGATCTGGACAGAATTGTGATGCTGTTTGATCTTTTGTCTGCCATTCCATTTCTATGCAACTTTGATCGAATTTCCTCCTCACATTGGCCCCTAAAACACCCCTAGAACATGTAGGACACTTGTGGGATTGTTGTGGTTAGTGCTAGACTTGTTTGTCAATCATCTATGGTGAGTAACTTCACTATAAATAGGCCTTCAAAGTCACAACACTTCCTCACATCTTCATCTGCATTTTTGATCAAGTGTGGAGCTTCCAAGGCTGACCCAAGCCTTCCTAAGCAACCATTAATCACTTGGTAAGTTGCCTAACCTTTCTAAATTAATTATAGCTTAGTAATTAGCTTAAAAGTCAACATATCGTAATAAACGGTTGACTTCAGGATTAGTTAATGATAGCTCAGTGTTATCACGAATTAAAAGCATCGTTAGATAGGTAATTATATGGGTATTAAACCCTTATAAGGGCAAGTACCAATTCCAGACCTAACTAGGTCGTTTGTCGGGTCAAACGTTGACCGAAAAAGTCAACAGAAATACAAAATAGGATTTAATGCACAATTAATGATCCGAGAGGTGTGTAACCTGTTTTAACCTTAATATAACATGGTAATAAGTATAAAAACTTGTCTACGCTTGCCCGACTCGACAAATTTCTGTTTAAACCCGGTTCGGAACCGAAAGGCGCAAAACCTTGACTTTTGCTTTGACTTCGGTTCTGACCCGTTTTAGTTTGATTCGAAGATGCCTTAGTGCTTCATTAGAGTTGGATTGCATGATAGTATAAGTCTCTGTACTTGTTTCGTTGATTATCCGATGCATGCACACGTTTCCATTAATCGCTTAAATTGGACCATAATGCCCTTATGACCATACAACGAGAATTTTGAAAATGTGGAAGTACAATAATCTTAGTTACTGATTATTAAACATGTACGTAAATTTTCACGTCAATCGGAGGTCTAGATTAGGAGATATGCGCATTTGCGTAAATAATAAGCTTTTTATTAATTAAACGGCGCGATTAGCGCATAGCCTATCTAAACCCGATTTTCGATACCAAAACTTTTACCCACTGATGTTAAATAATATTTTGGGATTTTTGAAGATTTTTAATTATTTTTAAACTGATCTTAAGCTAGGCTTATCGCATTGATTCGGATTAATACCGAATATGCCCTTTTAGGCCATAAAACGAGTTTTACGAATCCGTTTGATACCAATCCAATTGCCACTGATTTAAAATAATAAATGTAGTGTTTTGAGCCTGTTTTGCTGATCAGAAAACTCAGAAACATATTTTAACCCGTACGTCGCTTAAAACGGCTTTATACGCATATTAAACGCGTAGTTTGGTATTAAAACTATTTTACCACGTAAGACTTAATAACGATAGACATAACCTGTTAAATTAAATTGTTTTCCTGACTTATTCAGACCCGGATCACAGAAACTTAATAAATCCCTTTTATGGTCGTTAAAATGACCAAAATACCCCTACGGGGCATAATTAGGGAATAAACTCGTTATGGGCAATATGGAAGATATCATAATGATATCACAATATATTTAAAGCGTATTAACTTAGGAAACCTGTTCGCGACCTATTTGGTTACCCGTTACGCGTTATTCACGTTCAGATCGGTTTATATAACTAGTTTATATAAGTTAGCCGAAACGGGTCAAACATTATCGGTTTTATCTCAAAATCCAGAATGTGTATGAAATACCCATATAAGACAAGTCTTTGAACATGTCGGGTTTAAATCACATTCTATTTCGGTCTTCGCTTAATCGTGCGTACGAACCGTATCTTCCTGTAAGACTAACCGATCTAAGCTTAGGCTTAATTAAAGACCCGTTAGCATTTTAATTAATTATTTATACCATCATTCCAGACTAGAGCCTTCCGGTAAATTGTACCTACGCTTACTTAAGTGAATACGGTTGAGTTATAAATTTCTGCTATTTAAGACAGGAGCTAGCTCAGGTAAATACTCTTAACTTATTTTCCCTATACGGGCTTGGGATACGGTACTATAAAAGTACCGCTTGGTCGGGTATGTAGACATTTAAATCGGATTGTGATTAATGTATTACATAACTCGTTTTATTCTGTATTATTTGATGTATGGCCCTTGGGGGTTAATGACCATGTCCCGGATATCCTTGGCATCATTTTACGAAATGGCCACGACCTAAGCACGGGGTGTAGGCATACACCTGACAGCTGCATTATGTAAAAACTGGTAATCCACTCCGAGGTATCATCCTTGTGGGCATTATACCGGAACTGGTAATCCACTTAGAGGATGATAGCCCGTGGGCATTATACCTGTGGCGTGTCAGTTAATCTAGTCCGGCCCTACAAACCGGCCCTAACGGACGACAAATAAGTAAAACTGTATACAAGATTATATACAAATAATTTTCCCAAGTTATAAAAGATTAATTTTGCCTCTGTGCATTTTAATCAAAGTGTCAAAAGGTTTTGTGCCACGTGCATTCAAATCAATTTTCTTAAACTCTTTTCAAATGAGTCGGTTGAGTGTATTTACCAGTGAAAACTGACGTATTTTCCAAAAGGGTTAAGTGACAGGTACTGAACGTAATTGGCTGAAAGCTCAGGGCGCTAATAAGGAATCTTGCAAGTTTTAGGCGTCTAAAGTCTGTTGAACAAGTGATATGTTTTTAGATCCGCCTGTGGATCCCTTACTTTCCGTTGTAATACTGGATATTACTTTACATTCGGAAATGTAATAATATTTATCTTTTGCTTCCGCTGTGCATTCATATATATTGTGTTGTTTGACTATTATGTTGCCAACCACGTCACGATACTCCCCACCGGGCCCACCGGTGACACGTGGAAAGTCGGGGTGTGACAATTATTCCAAACAAAATCACAAATCTAAAAACACAATATATTTACACAACTTCTTTTTAACACTATAAAAATGATAAATAAATCATACCAAAAATATATTAAACACAATTACCTCCTCTTCCTACTAATCTTTTAACTTTGCTTGAACAAAATGATTTCTTTCTATTTCCACTAATATCTTCCTTTGCAGATTCCACGTCAACCTCTTGTCTTTTACTTGCTCTAATAGTATCACCTACTTCATCTTCAGTTTAATTTCTTGAGTTTTCTTACCTAATTAACCAATAGACTTATAGAAATCAAAACACAATGAAAATAGCAGTCAACACCACCATGAGAACAACTTACTTGTAAAACGCAAGTCAATGTTTGGAGTGGACGCCATTGCAATAATATTTCCAAATGATTAAGATTGGTACATAAACCAACAAACACAATCGCAAATTCTATAACTTCAGCCCTAACTTTCAGCTAAAACTGAAAGTCATCCTTTACCCTTTTTTGGTTTATTATACAGATAATTTCAAAACACTAATATCAAATTACCTTTTCACCCCCATACTGAATACCACTCAAACGAATGTTTAGTTTTATTACAAAAAAACCACCTAATAAACCGAACCCATATATAAGAAGCATAAAAAAAACATAATCATTTATATATAAAGTTATTTCTTTAAATATAGAAAATACAATTTCATGAAACTTTATACTTATTCTCATTCATCACTCTATTTATAACATACTAAGAACTCCCCCAAAAAAAGCAACAACTAACAATATCACCAAAACATGAAAAAATAATTAGAACAAAAACCAACACATAAATTGTCATTCATCATACTATATATTACTAACTACATACGAAAAACAAAAAAAAAAACATACAAAAAACACCAAAACATAGTTCAATACTTGCAACACAGAGAAATTTACACCAACATTTTATACATAAAATAAAACGATAAATTCAAAGTTTCACAACACGAGAACGACGGTGAATTGAAACTTTTGGAACTTTAAGTTTCCGATTGTAACTTTCTAGTGAATCAGCGGTATCATCAACTTCATCTTCAGAATCAGAAAATTGGTCAAAACCAGACTGACCGATAACCTCATCTACATCAGCATCAACATTCATATCAATAAACTCAATTTCTTCGTTAGAACTGCTGATCGAAACAACATCATCCCAATTCCAATATAGCAAGTCTCTAGATCGTTTGCGCTGCCTCTCAATCCTTCGTATCTGGGTAAGAGAAATAACTTGTTTCATTACGAGCTAGAAACTATCACATAACAAATTTTACTAAGATTTAAAAAATTACAACTTCAATATATATCACCTCCTCACTGAACTCACGAGAAAGGTGGGATTTATAAGGACTAAATGGCCCAACAGAAATTATCTCTACACTACCACTGTCGGCCTGTAATCAAACAAAATAAAAATAATAAAACAACAAAACAATAATATTAAAATATTACAAATAAACTTTATTTATTGATGATATTACTAAATTACCTGTTCTTGACGATTTAAAGGATTGATAAACGTCTGCAGCCGGTCATCACCTAAATGAACAACATTATTACTTCTTGTAGATGCATTTTTCTCCATCACTTGCTCAATATTTGAAGGATAAATCTATAAATTCTGCTACAAATTCACAAACCTAAATAGATTTATACTAACATGTTCCTATTATATAAGCTATTCTACAACGGTTTTTAACACACGTTCAAGAATTGTAGCAACTACTATATACACATGACACATATCAAGATAATGGAACAGTTGATATTTCCAGTTTTATAGGAGAACATAATTTCGAAGGAAATAAAAAACAGTTTAATATAACTTATATAATAAACCGACAATTGATATCCTAATCGAAATTATAAGGCTACATCCCAAATAGGTACAAATAATATGCGAGAATGGGAAGTGGGTAGTTACTTCCCATAAAGAATTGCTCTTCTCAACAACTGCTGATCTTGTAAACAACTGTTAAGTCAAAGCACTGCTGATCCTGTAAACAACTGTTAAGTCAAAGCACGGATAAAGCATAAAGAATTTATCTAAAAATTATAGATAAATTATCATTTGTTTTAAGTTGTGGACCACAAGTTAGCTTCATAGGAAAAAATAATCACACCTACTCATGTGCCTAGTTCAATTAGCTTTAGTCGGCACTCTACACAATACTTGTGTTACAACCCCAAGGCATGTTACAGGAATCATAGGAGTTAAATAGATCAGGGGTATACCTCTTATCAACATATAATACTTCTCTTCATTTACAAAAGTTTTCCCGCCAAAGGCTCATTTACCCATAACTACTACACTCCCGTGTCACATATAAAAAAAATACAACAGTTGATATAATAAGTTTGAGTAAACTTCCGATTTGCTCCCTATGGTTTGGCCACTTTAACGATTTTGCCCGAAACCTTCAAAAATAGCCATTTCCAACCAATAGTTTGCTATGGTTTTTCCATTTTGCTCCCTACAGGAAGTAAAATGGAAAAACAGACAAATTGGATGGAGTTAGAGGCGGGGAGCAAAACGAAAATTTACTCAATAAGTTTTGATTCGTTTTAATATAAAAACACAAGTATATTAACAAAAAAACACAAAAGAAAAAACACAATGTTATACCATAAAATAAATAGCTTTCGTTAAAACACAATCCATTATATCTAAAACAAAATACTTTAGTTGATTTACAACTAAAGATTAACTTATTAATTGAAATACAACTATATTATAACATTGTAATTTGTATGAATGAAAATTCAAATCTTATCAGATGTTGTGCTTTGAATAAAAAAACGTTTTTATTGTTTTTATAAATATACTGTTTTTGTTTACAGACATTACACTTTTCACAACAACATAGAGCTTATAACATTCATACATAAGCATTAAACCTAAACATTCATTTGACCAGACCACATTCAAACAACAACAGCTACATATAAACAATTGTAACACCTCAAAATTTCGTGTTTAATAAGATGACGACACGTGTCATGTATGACGAAAACACGTTGTGAACCCGGATTAAATAAAGATGTTTTGGCAGGATTTAAAAGTGGCGTCATGTTAAAGTTTTACCTCTGAACACCTCATTTATAAATCCCAAGACCCAAAGTTTTATATATTAAGCATCTATTATGTCCAAGTTCCAGAAGTGGATTGCAAATAATAAATCGGAAGTGCATGATAAGATCCCACAAAGAAAAGAATGGTAAACCTTAAATTTCGGTACTTGTTTTTGGTTGCAAAGTGAAACAAATTGAAATGGTAGGGTATGCAACTGATAATTGAAGTCCCACATGGTAAATAATAAGTCCACAAGTCATTTATACCCGGTTGCCCCTTCAAAACGCCAAGGAACAACATTTTCCGCGTCAGATCAGAGGCTTACAGACCGTAAGCCAGACCCTTTACGGTCCGTAAGCATGTTGCCAGCGACCAGAAACCTTCTGTTGGCTGTTATGCGCGATTGTGACCTATTCCACCAGTTTTTCTCACTTGTAAACGACCCCTAAGCACCCCCTACATACTAGAGACATGTGTTGAACAATTGTGGAGTGTTGTAGACTTTGTTGTCATCAATTCATGGTGCCATGAACACTATATAACCCACATAAGTTGCAACTCCATGATCATTCCTTTCACAATTCAAGTCTGATCAAATTGGGGAGCTTTCAAGCTGATTACAAGGCATCCCTAATCATCATTAAACACCTTGTAAGTTGCCTAACCTTTCTAAATTAATTATAGCTTAGTATTTTAGCTAAAAGTCAAACCGACGTAACTACGGTTTGACTTCGTAATTAATTAATGATAGCTCAGTCGTATGTCGAATTAAAAGTACCGTTAGATAGGTAATTATATGGGTATTAAACCCTTATAAGGGCACGTACTGATTCCAGACCTAACTAGGTCATTTGCCGAGTCAAACGTTGACCGAAAAAGTCAACAGTTATGTAAATTACAATTTAATGCACGATTAGCAATACGTGATGCGTGTAACCTGTTTTAAACTTAATATAACTTGGTAATAAAGGCACGGACATGTCTAAACTGGTCAGACTCGGCAACTCTCAGTTTTAAACCGGTTCGGAACCGAAAGTCACGAAACTATGACTTTTACGTTGACTTCAGTTCTGGCCCGAGTTAGATGGAATTGGAAATGCATTAATGCTTCATTAGGGTTGGGTTACATGATAGTATAAGCCTCTGTACTTGTTTCGTTGATTACCCAATTAATATACATGTTTCCGTTAATCGCTCATATGTTGACCATTATGCCCTTATTACCTTAAAACGTGATTTGTGAAAATGTAAAAGTGTAGGAACCTTAATTATTGATATATAAACTTGTATGCAAAATTTGACATCATTTGACTTGTAGATTAAGAGTTATGCTCATTAGCGTAATTACGGTGCTTTGTGTTAATAAAATGGCGTAATTAGCGTATAGCCTAGTTAAACATACTTTTTGATATCAAATCTTTTACCCACTAATGTAATATATTATTTTGGGATTTTTAAAGATTTTTAATTAATTTTAGGCTGAGCATAACTCGTAGTCGCAGGCTTAATTCGGTAATTGTCGGTTTTGCCCTTACGGGCCATAAAATGAGTTTTACACATCTAAACGACTCCAAACCTTTTGCTACTGATTAGTTATGATAAATAAATTATTTTAAGCCTTCTGGAAACATAAAAATGTCAGATTTAAGTATCGAACCCGGTAATGGCCTTTAATCGCCTTATTTAGCGTTTTTAACGCATAGTATGTTTTAAAATCACATTGGACATACCCGGGTTGATACCTACTGATATAAGAGGCAAATTATCATATTTTAACAGTAAGCAATGGTTGATAAACTCAGACTTCAGTTTTGAGCTTTTCGGCTTATGTGAAATTACCAAAATACCCCTACGGGGCCTAGTTTGGTTAAAAATGATAAGTTTCACATACATGCTTTAGCCTACTGTTAAAAATCATCAAATTGAGTATGTTTGCTGTTTACATCAGACCTTTAACTCAGTTAGACACTTAAACTCTTTTACAAACTTTAAAATGACCAAACTACCCCTACGGGGCATAGTTTGTGTTTAAATTAGTTTCGGGCATAACGAAAGACACCTTACTGATGTCACAACATATTTGAGACATAATTAACTTAGGAAACCTGTATATAGCTCTCATGACTACCTGTCACGCTTATTACGCGTACGGTTCGGTTTATGTAACAAGTTTACATAAACTAGCCGAAACGGGTCAAACCTTAACGGTTTTATCTCAAAATCCAGAATGTGAATAATAAACCCATATTAAACAAGTCTCCAAACTTGTCGGGTCTGAATCACATTCTATCTGGTCTTCGCTTAATCGTGCGTACGAACCGTATCTTGAAACTAGCCGGTCTAAGCTTAAGCTTAATAAAAGACCCGTTAGAATTCTAATAGGTTATATTAAACCTTCGTTCCAGATTAGGAGAAACAGTAAAAGCTACGTGCATTCTGCTTATTGTGATTTATACTTGCATCAGGTAAATACTTTTAACTTATTTTCCCTATACGGGCTTGGGTTACGGTACATAGCGTACCGCTTGATCGAGCATCAAATCTCCACGCTTAGTGGGTAGTTGAATAATTTGATCGGCTCGTTTAAACAGTCTTGTTTACTTTACAGCCTTTGGGGGGGTTAATGACCATGTCCCGGATATCCCTGGCATCATCTTACGAGATTGGCCACGACCTGAGCACGGGGTGTAGGCGTACACCGTCCGTGTATAACTCATTATAGTGGTGTGTCTATTGATCTTTAACCCGGACTAGATTCGGGCTACTGAACGCATAAGTAACATGTAATTCGTTCACAAGATTATAATATTAAATAATTCTCCCAAGTTAAATAAAAATGTTTATGCCATGTACATCCAAACAAATTTTCAATCATTTTCCAAAATGAGTCAGTTGAATGTATTTACCAGTGTAAACTGACGTATTTTCCCACAAAGACTGAATGCAGGTACTAAATGAAATTTGGCTGGACTGTCTCCTAAGCATCAATTAAAGTCTCGCAAGCTTAGGATGCCAGAAGTCTGTTGAACCATAATTGTTATTTTGTTTCGATCCGTTCTGTGGATAAACACCGAATATTGTGACTTTGATTACAATAAATAAATTCGGTTGTATCTTATTTTTAAATTGCTTCCGCTGTGCATTATTATATTGTGTTGTTTGACTATTACGTTGCCAACCACGTCACGATACTCCCCCACCGGGCCCACCGGTGACACGTGGAAATCGGGGTGTGACAGGTTGGTATCAGAGCCAACACTGAGTGAATTAAACACTAGCCTTTTGTGTTTAATCTCAGTTACACAATTGCACATATCTAAACCTTCGAGTCTAGACTTATAACTTAGGACAAACTCCACCTTTTTGGTATTTGTTTTGTCTTTTAAATTTTATATTTTTGTTATTGTTATCTCATGCTTTATTGACAGGAATAACAAAGATGCCTCCTAGATTCTTCCGAACACGAGGACGTGGAAAGGGGCCAGTTACCGACCCCAACGATCATGAAGCTGGACCTTCACGAAGGCGAGCTCCGTCCAACACCGAGAGTGACGACCCTCGGGAAAACCGAAGAAACCAGTACGAGCCGGCCAGACGATCAGTTTCGCATGCTTCCACACCGCCTGCTCTAAATCCTTATGAACCCAATAACCCTCAATCGTCTTACATACCACTACAGAGGTCCCTATCTCATCATTCATATGGGGACCCTACACCTGTTTTTAGGGGACAGTTTAACCCGGTTGGGTTCATACCAGAGCCCGTGGGTTTTAACCCACTGGGTCCTGAGGACCACTTTTCAGGAGATCACGCCGACGATATGGACGAGGATACGTACCCCGTCATGCCGGCAAGTGGTACTCCAAACCATCCGATCGAAATCTCCGACGGATCGTCCTTCCACGGATCACCCTATGGTGGTCCGGACAGTTTCCAAGCCCTGTTCGATCAACACCAGTGGTATTATACACCATCACACCACTCGTCGTCACATGGGCAGCATCAGCAGCAGCATTCTCAGCAGCAGCAGGAGCCACAGCCACAACCGCATCATCAAGATTCATCTGAGGATCACCGCTTTGTGGCAGTTACGCCACCACCTCCACCGCCACCAGTTCAACCGGCACCTCCTCAACCGCCAAGGCGTAGAAGAACCGGTGCACGCATGTCGGTGCGACCGGGGGGCTTCAATTTCAGTTCCCCACAACAGTCAAATGCTAGTCACTACCCGCCATACCAGGAGGACCCACAAATGGGTGGACCCTCCAACCCTGCTGTACTACAGCCACCGCCGATGGGGTTTGAAAACCCAATCCCGGCATATACGGGTGGCATGGCTTACAACCCGTTTGAACCTCCAACGCATCACGACTATGGGTACGCGGAGGCTGATCCATAGATGGTAGCAGCGAACTACAACAACCAAGGACCCTATGGGGATCCATGGGGGGTGAGTTACCCGACTCAGGGATACTCGATACCTCCTAGACCCATCATCAGGGCTCAATCGCAGCCACCACGGTTTTCTCCCCCAGAAAGGGAGGAAATTCTTCATAGGTTGCAGCAAGTTGAACGGGAAGCTCATGAAGATCGTAGGGAAAGACAGACGTTCTTCCAAGGGTTGGTTAGTTTGATTAAGGGAAAGAACAAGAAGGATCGTTGAATCCTTCCACAGT
This sequence comes from Helianthus tuberosus, assembly GCA_030545235.1. NCBI lineage: Eukaryota > Viridiplantae > Streptophyta > Magnoliopsida > Asterales > Asteraceae > Helianthus > Helianthus tuberosus. Next base: position 35,122 of record JARYGA010029889.1, read on the forward strand.
TATTTCTCCTGTATTTATTGCTTGAACCCCTTCGTGATTGTATTAGTATGTTGCTTTGAGCCCCTGCGTGGGCATGCTTATTGTTTGAACCCCTACGTGGGTGTATTGTTAGTATTAGTCCCTAACTGGACATGTATGATATTTAGCCCCTGCGTGGGCATGTGTGTTATTTAACCCCTACGTGGGTAAGTTGGTAATTTGAAAGACCCGTTTAGGGCAAATGTGTAATGCTTTGAATAAATTAATGGAATATTATTTCTATGATTATCATGATTGCCTTTTTGTGCATAAATAATTACAAATGAAATAAATTAAAATCATTTTTCTGCCTATGTAATTATTTAATTAAGGATCTTAAAGTGTGAAACCTAGCTTCGTGTCAATTATAAGACCGGGCCAAAATGGTAAGACCTGTTTAAAAAGATTCAAATCCCTGTTGACATCTTAAAACATGTTAACACTCCTGGCAGAAGTGATTCGTTACAATCACATGTCATTTTATATATATAAGGATTCTTTAGAAGATCCCAAACCCAATTATATGATCTCTGAATCATGGGTTAAGATCATCAATTAAGATGATCATATTTTACCATACGTTGGTAATATAATGCCTATGGGCTTTGTTCATTTCTACATGAGTCAAAAGACAGTTGTAGCTTTGACTCACTGACTGAAAAAGGTAATAAAATATATTTAAACCTTAAAAGCCTTGATTCTCTGAAATCATAGTTTATAATTTAAATTGTCCATGTGACCAAGCCTTATGTGCTAATATATATAGTTATTGTTTGTGTTTAGGATAAATTTTAATTAAAATCCTAAATTAACACGATTAACAAGTTAACCAAATATGGTCTCTGTTTACCATGGTTAACGAATTACCCTAAGGGGTAATTCCATAATAAACTCCCAAATAAAATATTGTTCTTGTTTTCTGCAACAGCTCAATTCAAATGGCTGACTCAAATGAAATAAATAGCCATCCAGTGGAGCCGAATGAGAACGCCCAGATTACATTAACGGGTGCTGAACTAAAAGCAATCATAGATGGCGCTATCACCCAGGCTTTGAATAGACAGTATGAGGAATACAGTGATACTCGAAGTAGGACCCACTCTGCATCACATTCAAAGCCCAGGACACATTCTGAGGCTCATAACAAGCCTCCTCCCAAGAAGAATGGACCCAAGAAAGACGGTGATGACCGTCAGTCCACCAACAATCAAAGTGACCCATCTCAGCATATAGTACTGCATCAAGGACCCCGTAACAAGGGTTGCACTTACAAGTACTTCGTGTCTTGTAAACCCAGGGATTTTACTGGGGAAAAAGGGGCCGTCGACTGTATGACATGGCTGGATGAAATGGACACGGTGGTGGATATCAGCGGGTGCGCTGAAGGGGATATAGTTAAGTTTGTGTCACAGTCCTTCAAGGGTGAAGCATTGGCATGGTGGAGATCTCTAATGGAGGCCTCCGGAAAGATCCCGTTGTATAGCATGTCGTGGGATCAATTCATTGCCCTGATCAAGGAAAACTTCTACCCTCAACACGAGGTGGAGAAGATAGAATCCGACTTTCTATCCTTGGTGATGAAGAACCTCGATTGTCAAGCTTATCTGACAAGCTTCAATAGACAGTCTCGGTTGGTTCCCTACCTGGTAACCCCGGAGCCAAAAAGAATCGCTCGCTTTATTGGTGGTTTAGAACCCGAGATCAAGTCCAGTGTAAAAGCTTCTCGGCCAGTTACCTTCAGGTCTGTAACTGACCTTTCCTTATCCCTCACTCTGGATGCGGTCCGGCAGAGATCGCAGAGGAATAAGGCGGCCGAGAAGAGGAAGCATGAAGATGATGGTTCGCGAAGGTCGAATAAGAAACACCGTGGGAACGGTGATAACAAAAAGGGATCTGAGTCGAGGAAGGAAGGGCATAAGTCTGATGAGAAGCCCAGGTGTAAAATTTGCAAGAAGCAGCACTATGGAAAGTGCAGACAGGAGTCAAGCTCTCAGACTCCGTCAAAATCATTTGCTTGTGGAATTTGCAAGTCCACGGACCATAAAACCCTGGATTGCAAAAAGATAAAAGACGCAACGTGCTAGCGTTGCAATGAGAAGGGGCACATCAAGACCAACTGCCCAAAATACAACAAGAAGCCTGAGGAGGCTAAGAAGACTAATGCCAGAGTCTTCAGAATGGACGCGAAAGAAGCTGTGCAGGACGATAATGTCATAACAGGTACTTTCCTTGTAAATGATGTCTTTGCAAGAGTACTTTTTGATTCAGGCGCAGATAAGTCTTTCGTAGATCATAAGTTTTGTAAATTGTTGAATTTACCTGTCAAAACCTTAAACGCAAACTATGAGGTAGAATTAGCAGATGGTACCATAGAAACCGTCTCTACTGTGTTAGATGGATGTGTTATATCCATTAAGAACAATTCTTTTCCTCTGTCTCTACTTCCGTTTAAGTTAGCCGGTTTTGACATAGTTCTGGGTATGGACTGGTTATCACATAACCAGGCCCAAATCGTCTGTAACATGAAGCAAGTAGTGATAAAGACTCCGTCTGGTGAGTCACTTACCATTCGGGGAGATACCCAGTATGGACTACCTGAGCACGTGACTATGCTCAAGGCTTCCAAGTGTTTGAAGAAGGGGTGTGTCATCTACATGGCACAGGTGATTATTGATGAGCCCAAACCGAAGTTAGAAGACATCCCTGTCATTTCTGAATACCCAGAAGTGTTTCCTGAAGATCTACCAGGTTTGCCACCAGATAGACAAGTTGAATTCAGGATAGATATCATCCCCGGAGCGGCACCAGTTGCTAGGGCACCATACAGATTGGCACCCACAGAAATGAAGGAGTTGCGGACGCAGCTAGATGAATTGTTGGCTAAGGGTTTCATTCGACCTAGTTCATCTCCTTGGGGAGCGCCAATCCTGTTTGTCAAAAAGAAGGATGGGTCGATGCGACTGTGCATCGACTATCGCGAGCTTAACAAAGTCACGATCAAGAATAGATATCCATTGCCCAGGATCGACGATTTGTTCGATCAGCTTCAAGGGGCAAGTTACTTCTCAAAGATTGATCTGAGGTCAGGCTACCATCAGTTGAAGGTTAAGGATGAAGACGTTCACAAGACTGCATTCAGGACCCGTTACGGTCACTACGAGTTCCTAGTGATGCCTTTTGGGCTCACTAATGCACCAGCCGCGTTCATGGATCTCATGAATCGCGTCTGCAAGCCTTACTTAGATAAATTTGTTATCGTCTTCATCGATGACATCCTTATTTATTCTAAGAGTCAAGCTGACCATGAGAAACACCTTCGTTGTATTCTCAAACTTCTATGCCAAGAGAAGCTCTACGCCAAATTCTCTAAGTGTGAATTTTGGCTACGAGAAGTCCAATTTCTTGGACACGTGGTTAGTGAGCGTGGTATCCAGGTGGATCCCGCTAAAGTTGAAGCTGTTATGAATTGGCAAGAGCCAAAGACGCCTACGGAGATTCGTAGCTTCCTGGGATTGGCAGGATACTACAGGCGTTTCATTGAAAAATTTTCAAGGATTGCTGCACCCCTAACTTCCTTGACCAATAAGAAAGTAAAGTTCGTTTGGGGCCCTAAGCAGCAAGAGCCCTTCGATGTATTGAAACAAAAGTTGAGCAACGCTCCTGTGCTTACCTTACCTGAAGGCGCTGAAGAATTTGCTGTTTATTGTAATGCATCACACACTGGCATGGGGTGTGTGCTTATGCAGAAAGGCAAAGTGATTGCCTACGCATCAAGACAACTGAAAGTGCATGAAAAGAATTACACCACCCATGACTTGGAGTTGGGTGCCGTTGTATTCGCACTAAAGCTTTGGAGGCACTATCTTTATGGTATCAAATGTGTGATATATTCTTATCACAAGAGCCTCCAACATCTGTTTAATCAGAAGGAATTAAACATGAGGCAACGCCGTTGGATGGAAACCTTGAATGACTATGATTGTGAAATAAAGTATCATCCCGGCAAAGCGAATGTAGTCGTTGACGCCTTGAGAAGAAAGGAAAGGGTTAAACCCATTCGAATCAATGCCAAGCGCATGGAAATAAAGAACAGTTTGATAGAAAGGGTGTTAGCTGCACAGAAGGAAGCTGTGTTGGAAGCTAACTATCCTAATGAAAAGTTAGGAGTAACTGAGGATCAGTTAACTCTTAGCAAAGACGGAATCCTGCGATTAAATGGACGGATATAGGTTCCAATTTTTGGAGGACTTCGTGATGTCATCCTCCAAGAAGCCCATAGTTCCAAATACTCCGTTCATCCTGGAGCTGATAAGATGTACCAGGATCTAAAGGCAAATTATTGGTGGATAGGCTTGAAAAAGTCTGTAGCCGCCCATGTAGCAAAATGCTTGACATGTGCGCAAGTCAAAGCCGAGCATCAGAAACCGTCAGGTTTGCTACAACAGCCTGAACTGCCTACGTGGAAGTGGGAAATGGTAACTATGGATTTCATTACCAAGTTACCCAAGACAAGGAAAGGAAATGATACGATATGGGTTATAGTTGACAGACTGACTAAGTCAGCTCATTTCTTACCCATCAAGGAGACTTATAGCTCCGATATGTTAGCCCAGTTATACGTTGATAAGATTGTGGCCTTACATGGCATACCTGTGGGTATTATCTCTAACCGGGATACTAGATACACGTCACATTTTTGGAAGAGCTTCCAGCAATCTTTGGGCACACGTTTGAACTTTAGTACGGCTTACCATCCTCAGACTGACGGTCAGAGTGAGCGTACTATTCAAACGTTGGAAGACATGCTACGTGCATGTGCGATCGATTTGGGAGGTAGTTGGGATAAAAACCTACCATTAATCGAATTCTCCTACAACAATAGCTACCATACCAGCATTAAGGCTGCGCCTTTTGAGGCATTATACGGTAGAAAGTGTAGATCGCCAGTTTGCTGGGTGGAAGTGGGAGAAGTCCAGTTATCAGGACCAGAGATCGTGTTCGAAACAACGGACAAGATTGTCCAGATTCGTAACAATCTCCAAGCTGCCCGGAATAGGCAGAAGAGTTACGCTGATCCTAGTCGTAAGGATTTTCACTTCGAAGTAGGTGAAAAAGTTCTACTAAAAGTGTCACCCTGGAAAGGAGTGATGCGATTTGGTAAGAAGGGCAAGCTAAGCCCGAGATACATAGGACCTTTCGAGGTTATCGAACGTGTTGGGTCAGTTGCCTATAAGTTGAACTTACCAGAAGAGCTCAGTGGAATTCACAATTTGTTCCACATCTGCAATCTGAAGAAGTGTTCCGCTGACGAATCACATGTCATGCCACATACAGATGTGCATATAGACGCGAGCTTAAAATTTGTGGAAAAACCTTTGTCGATTGAAGATCGACAGGTGAGAAAGCTTCGGAGAAAGCATATACCTTTTGTTAAGGTCAAATGGGATGCCCGTAGAGGTCCCGATTTCACGTGGGAGGTTGCATCCACGATGAAAGAAAAGTACCCTTACTTGTTTCAGTAAATCTCGGGTCGAGATTTATTTTAAGGGGGTGAGGATGTAACACCTCAAAATTTCGTGTTTAATAAGATGACGACACGTGTCATGTATGACGAAAACACGTTGTGAACCCGGATTAAATAAAGATGTTTTGGCAGGATTTAAAAGTGGCGTCATGTTAAAGTTTTACCTCTGAACACCTCATTTATAAATCCTAAGACCCAAAGTTTTATATATTAAGCATCTATTATGTCCAAGTTCCAGAAGTGGATTGCAAATAATAAATCGGAAGTGCATGATAAGATCCCACAAAGAAAAGAATGGTAAACCTTAAATTTCGGTACTTGTTTTTGGTTGCAAAGTGAAACAAATTGAAATGGTAGGGTATGCAACTGATAATTGAAGTCCCACATGGTAAATAATAAGTCCACAAGTCGTTTATACCCGGTTGCCCCTTCAAAACGCCAAGGAACAACATTTTCCGCGTCAGATCAGAGGCTTACGGACCGTAAGCCAGACCCTTTACGGTCCGTAAGCATGTTGCCAGCGACCAGAAACCTTCTGTTGGCTGTTATGCGCGATTGTGACCTATTCCACCAGTTTTTCTCACTTATAAACGACCCCTAAGCACCCCCTACATACTAGAGACATGTGTTGAACAATTGTGGAGTGTTGTAGACTTTGTTGTCATCAATTCATGGTGCCATGAACACTATATAACCCACATAAGTTGCAACTCCATGATCATTCCTTTCACAATTCAAGTCTGATCAAATTGGGGAGCTTTCAAGCTGATTACAAGGCATCCCTAATCATCATTAAACACCTTGTAAGTTGCCTAACCTTTCTAAATTAATTATAGCTTAGTATTTTAGCTAAAAGTCAAACCGACGTAACTACGGTTTGACTTCGTAATTAATTAATGATAGCTCAGTCGTATGTCGAATTAAAAGTACCGTTAGATAGGTAATTATATGGGTATTAAACCCTTATAAGGGCACGTACTGATTCCAGACCTAACTAGGTCATTTGCCGAGTCAAACGTTGACCGAAAAAGTCAACAGTTATGTAAATTATAATTTAATGCACGATTAGCAATACGTGATGCGTGTAACCTGTTTTAAACTTAATATAACTTGGTAATAAAGGCACAGACATGTCTAAACTGGTCAGACTCGGCAACTCTCAGTTTTAAACCGGTTCGGAACCGAAAGTCACGAAACTATGACTTTTACGTTGACTTCAGTTCTGGCCCGAGTTAGATGGAATTGGAAATGCATTAATGCTTCATTAGGGTTGGGTTACATGATAGTATAAGCCTCTGTACTTGTTTCATTGATTACCCAATTAATATACATGTTTCCGTTAATCGCTCATATGTTGACCATTATGCCCTTATTACCTTAAAACGTGATTTGTGAAAATGTAAAAGTGTAGGAACCTTAATTATTGATATATAAACTTGTATGCAAAATTTGACATCATTTGACTTGTAGATTAAGAGTTATGCTCATTAGCGTAATTACGGTGCTTTGTGTTAATAAAATGGCGTAATTAGCGTATAGCCTAGTTAAACATACTTTTTGATATCAAATCTTTTACCCACTAATGTAATATATTATTTTGGGATTTTTAAAGATTTTTAATTAATTTTAGGCTGAGCATAACTCGTAGTCGCAGGCTTAATTCGGTAATTGTCGGTTTTGCCCTTACGGGCCATAAAATGAGTTTTACACATCTAAACGACTCCAAACCTTTTGCTACTGATTAGTTATGATAAATAAATTATTTTAAGCCTTCTGGAAACATAAAAATGTCAGATTTAAGTATCGAACCCGGTAATGGCCTTTAATCGCCTTATTTAGCGTTTTTAACGCATAGTATGTTTTAAAATCACATTGGACATACCCGGGTTGATACCTACTGATATAAGAGGCAAATTATCATATTTTAACAGTAAGCAATGGTTGATAAACTCAGACTTCAGTTTTGAGCTTTTCGGCTTATGTGAAATTACCAAAATACCCCTACGGGGCCTAGTTTGGTTAAAAATGATAAGTTTCACATACATGCTTTAGCCTACTGTTAAAACTCATCAAATTGAGTATGTTTGCTGTTTAAATCAGACCTTTAACTCAGTTAGACATTTAAACTCTTTTACAAACTTTAAAATGACCAAACTACCCCTACGGGGCATAGTTTGTGTTTAAATTAGTTTCGGGCATAACGAAAGACACCTTACTGATGTCACAACATATTTGAGACATAATTAAATTAGGAAACCTGTATATAGCTCTCATGACTACCTGTCACGCTTATTACGCGTACGGTTCGGTTTATGTAACAAGTTTACATAAACTAGCCGAAACGGGTCAAACCTTAACGGTTTTATCTCAAAATCCAGAATGTGAATAATAAACCCATATAAAAACAAGTCTCCAAACTTTTCGGGTTTGAATCACATTCTATCCGGTCTTCGCTTAATCGTGCGTACGAACCGTATCTTGAAACTAGCCGGTCTAAGCTTAAGCTTAATAAAAGACCCGTTAGAATTCTAATAGGTTATATTAAACCTTCGTTCCAGATTAGGAGAAACAGTAAAAGCTACGTGCATTCTGCTTATTGTGATTTATACTTGCATCAGGTAAATACTTTTAACTTATTTTCCCTATACGGGCTTGGGTTACGGTACATAGCGTACCGCTTGATCGAGCATCAAATCTCCACGCTTAGTGGGTAGTTGAATAATTTGATCGGCTCGTTTAAACAGTCTTGTTTACTTTACAGCCTTTGGGGGGTTAATGACCATGTCCCGGATATCCCTGGCATCATCTTACGAGATTGGCCACGACCTGAGCACGGGGTGTTGGCGTACACCGTCCGTGTATAACTCATTATAGTGGTGTGTCTATTGATCTTTAACCCGGACTAGATTCGGGCTACTGAACGCATAAGTAACATGTAATTCGTTCACAAGATTATAATATTAAATAATTCTCCCAAGTTAAATAAAAATGTTTATGCCATGTACATCCAAACAAATTTTCAATCATTTTCCAAAATGAGTCATTTGAATGTATTTACCAGTGTAAACTGACGTATTTTCCCACAAAGACTGAATGCAGGTACTAAATGAAATTTGGCTGGATTGTCTCCTAAGCATCAATAAAAGTCTCGCAAGCTTAGGATGCCAGAAGTCTGTTGAACCATAATTGTTATTTTTTTTCGATCCGTTCTGTGGATAAACACCGGATATTGTGACTTTGATTACAATAAGTAAATTCGGTTGTATCTTATTTTTAAATTGCTTCTGCTGTGCATTATTATTTTGTGTTGTTTGACTATTACGTTGCCAACCACGTCACGATACTCCCCCACCGGGCCCACCGGTGACACGTGGAAATCGGGGTGTGAGAACAATCAACCCAATATCCAAATGTTTTAAGCAACAGGAATACATCACACAGGACAATACAGTTTCATTCGCTCCACACGACTTCCTCGTGCTTGCTCTTTCAACCTTTCCCTTTCAATTGCGTCCAGCACAACGTAAGTTTCACTATCATTATACACAAACTGCCTTCGAGCATTAAGATATTGCAACAATATTTTGGTTGCATATTTGCATCTTAATTCATCTAATTGTTCTTTCTGCCCACAATCTACTTCTTTCACAAACCCACATCGCCAACATCGTAAAGAACTCCCTTCGAATGTCTCCATATGCCTCATTAAAAATATACCATAATCAACTTTGTTGTCTACGGTTCTCCACGACATTTTTAGTCGACTTATCTGAGCTCTGTGCATCTTACGTCCACCCACAACACCGTGAGTTAACATAAAATCTGCTACTAAATTCTTCTGCAATATAACAATAATAAATATAAACAAATTATCTTTTCCATATGATTGTGTTTTTTAAATGTCAAGGAATGTACCAATTTTTCTGGCCAGCCTCGGTATTTTAAGTCAAAACTATCATCATATAGACTGTTGTTATCAATCACAGCTATTTGGCACTTTTTCATATGAAAGCATACCAAGTAGAAGTGATCAGTTTGCAAAACAGGTATGAATAAAAGATCAACTTCTTTCAACGATGCTACTTGTTCTTCTTTTAGAACTTTAATCATATTTCCAAAAAATTCAGCTTGCATCATCTCATAGCTTGAACCATATGTGCCACCATCCTCTGTATCAGTTATAATAACGTTACTAAAATAAATAAATAAATAAATAAATAAATAAACAATTCACTTATGTTATTTACTTACCAGCATCTGATATGTACAAAACAATCGCTTAATTTTGTCATCGGCCTTAAACTTCTCCTCATGATTTAAGATTCTGGCCCACACATTAACAACAGCAAAATGGACATACTCATCATGACTCAATGTTTCTAGCACTATCCATGTTAGACCTGAATCTGGCTGATCTTCAATTTGAAAAACAACGTCCCTACAATGAATACAAGTTAAAACATCGATTAACTTATAATCATAGCACATTATAAGAAAAGAAGTTAAAACACATACATTTCAAATCCTCTGGTAGAGAAAATCCAATCAGAATAAACTTTCTCTACAAATGTCAACTTTTCACTCAATTCCACCACCCGGTTAATGTAAGGTGATGCTGTTACCAAAGTCTCATCCGTAGAATCAACTACATTTTCTTCATCCTTTTCATCAGATATGATGTGTGAGATATTTTGACCACATGATCGTTGACTTGATGCAGATTGATACATTGTTTCATTTGAAACACACGCAGATACCAACAGGACAGCATGCACACTTTCCATGTTTTCAACTGAATTTACATTTACACCCGTATTACAATCAGTTTTCGTCTCTTGACTTTGAGTCTTCTTTTCTCCCTTACTCTGTATTTCATTATCATCTTTTGGAGATGAATCTGGATCTCTGCTCATAAAACCTGCATTTTTTGCAAATGAAATCAACGGATCCAAATGAACTTTAGCTTCTTTAATCACCTGATTATCTACATAGACCGTAAACCCCTCATTCAGCATTGTCTCTACATTCTTCAAAGACTCTTTTGCCTTTTCAATTTCTACAGTCAAATTTTCGACAAAAACCTGTTTCAATATGAACAATAAAAGATGATAAAAACTATATATATATATATACAGGAAGGTTAACGTACATTACGGCTTAACGTACATCACATACGACAGGTAATTACAGACGTTCATTTTAAAATCACACATTATAACTCAAAAATCCAAAATCACGCATGTTGAAACACGATAATCACGCATATTGAAAACATTAATCACGCATGTTATATAACAAATCACGCACGTTGTTGAACGTGAAATACGTTAAGCCGTAATGTACGATATACTTTTTCTATATATATATATATATCATATATTCATAGTTAAATACTATATTTTTTGTGTCTTACCGATTCTGCTTCCTCCGTTGGTTCTTCTGCCACGGGAATGTTTGATTCCCTACCAACATCTGCATTCGCATCCCGCCTTTTCAAATGTATATTTCGAGTATAACGATCATTGTCTCTACACTCATCATCATCCACTTGCCTTTCATCCTCTCCATGTATATCTTCATGAATCAAATCCTCCTCGACACCAGCACCATCATTGTCTTTGCCCTCGTCAGCATCGACTTGCCGTTCCACCTTTTCATGCACGGGTTCACCAGTTGAAGAACGTTGACGCACCTCGCTTTCATTTGATTTTTGGGTCTTTAATACTGTTTTAGACTTTGAAGTACCTTTCTTTCTTCTTTTCTCAGACTTCAGACCTTTATTCTTTATGTCCTCCAGTTTGCATAATGTACGCTCTTCAATATATTCTATAACAAACAAACCTTTACGTTTAACACGTACATCGTGCAACTTGCTTGTATGATCTGCATAGATAAGCTGTAAACAAAAAAATATTTGTCACTCTGTTTTGTTTGGATAAATGCCACAAATGACAAATTAATATTTAACTTATGATCTTACCGCAAGCAAAAACAGAGGCCCATTAAAAACTTGAGCAGGGTACCAGCCTTTTCTCGCTCTGTCTAACAAAGTTAGCATGTAATCACACCAACCCAGTTCTTTTATGTCAACATCCTTTGTTATTAATGGCAAAAATCTTTGGTTGACAGTGCCACTTTTCGTTCCTTCACCTAGATGTGTAAACATCAACACCAAAAAGTTAAGAACAAACAACATTCCACAATCATTGCGTTCTCTCTTGCATCGCCTATCCAAATAAGTTTGTGTTTCATGTATAAGAAACCTGGTGAAGCCTGTTGGGAATTGACTTCTCCATAGTTTAACAACAGGACTTTTTATGCTTGGCCTATTGTTCTCTGTTATTATTCTTGATCCGTTCGGAATTCCCAATACATTGTGAACCAATTCTGGACTTAACTTTATTGACTGAGATCCAAGATTTAATATTCTTGTTGAATCATCATAGTTCTTAGCCAACCAAAGTCCCAAGCTGGTAGGAATATACTGAATCTTCAGATTTAGAATAGAACCAAAACCATTATCTCTTACAATGTTCTTTTGCTTATCATTAAACTTTAGCATCCACTCATATAGAGTGTTTGGATGATGTTCATGGTTAATTTCCAACACAAAAGAAACATTTCTTCTCTTAAACCTGGTTATCTCCACAATCTTCATCACTTGATTCTTCTCCGAGAAAGTATGGTTACCTTATATGTTTGTCTTT
>JARYGA010029890.1:0-21361 GCA_030545235.1 Helianthus tuberosus
TCTTGAATCGAGATTAGCATTCGGGGACCCTTCGTAAGTATTCTTTCGTTCTTTTCTTTATTTTATTGCTTTTCGAGTCAGAAAGTCAAACTTTGTTTGACTTTCAGCGTTGACCAGCTTATGGTCAATGCGAAGTTCGTTTGAACTTCGCAACGTGATTGTAATCACGATGGTTATAGTCCCTTGGGACTATGCCTACTGATTACCACGTTGTCTAGGGTCGTAGGGTAAGCGATCTGATAAATCGCTTATACCTTCGAACCCGACCCAGTTTGGTCGATCATTAGGATCCGACCAAATACATTAGGTGACCATAGTGTAGGGAATAACCTTCCGAGGTTATACCTTATGGTCACATCGTTTGAGTAGTTGTATGATAGGTAGTTTATATGCCTTAGGTAAATTACCAGAATACCCTTTTCATGTATAATTGGTAATTAAGCACATGTTACCTAAACTTTTGTCACATAACTGATTATGTAACATGTTTAGGCATATAACACTTGTCATAGGACTAGTTAGGCGGTCCGAACGCGTTTCACGCGAACGATGCGTTAAAGTAGCGTAAGCTACCTAAACGGGTCGTAATGGGTCGTAAACAATTATGTTAGGTTTCATTTAGTATGTAGGCTTTGTTGAACCAAATGACACGAGTCTCTACACTCGTTTGGTTTACGAACCCTCATGCTACTCGATCTTCCGATATAGGTCCGGTTTATTAACATAGTTACCTATATTAGGTGCCGTTTGATTCCGTGATCTCTAGCATTGCTTGGTGGTTATCTTAGGACTACTGAACAATCTCAAGTGAGTACATAGACCCCTCTTTTACTGTTTTCCAAACATTTTGGGGTGGAACACATGTGCCTACTTGTTACTTTCATGCTTTCCATGTTTTCACATCAAATATCTGCTATGTTCGTTAGTACATTATAGTACATGATTTCTTTACATTTCATGCTAGGTGTGCCCATTGTGTGCATTACTTAGTACATCGTTTTACATTACGTTTCATGCTAGGTGTGCCCATTGTGTGCATTACTTAGTACATCGTTTTACATTACATTTCATGCTAGGTGTGCCCATTGTGTGCATTACTTAGTACATCGTTTTACATTACATTTCATGCTAGGTGTGCCCATTGTGTGCATTACTTAGTACATCGTTTTACATTACATTTCACGCTACGTATGTTCATTTGATTACATACTTAGTGCATCGTTTTCACATGCTTACATTTTTGGTATGACATTTGGTTTGTTTACAATGGAACAATACATTCATTAACACCGATCATGCCATTCGTTAGTAGGTAGTGGTACCATAGGAATTGACAACTCCCGTTCCGGACATCCTGGGTATGGGGATGAAAGGAATGACCGAATTCGATATACATAATTTAGATAAACCTTTAATTTGTTTAAGGGTTTATCGCCACAGTCTCAAGGCTTGGATGTATGCATTTTAACAATACCGCATAGATGTTTGTATCAGTAAAGCATGCATTTATTACACAAAATATAACTTTGATTTAAACTATGTTTTACTTCAATACCTTGTTTTTGTGCATTTTACATATGGTTTAGTTGATATATTTCGCTTACCATACATGACATTTTGGTTACATATTACATGATCTACATTGAACATAAACATTTTAACATTTATATACACATTTGGTGGTTTACATTGGACATAGACATTTTGATATGGTTTACACAATAACACTTGACAATTGGTTTGTACATGAACAAGTTACATTGGTGGTTGTTTGGGTAAGTGATTTGAGTAACGAGGCGTGTGTAATATGATACAAACATGGTGGATACGCCGCTGGTACTTCCTATATATAAGTGTTTGTATAATATTACATAGCGTAACGTTATTTAAATCATTTCATTATAGACATATTACATTTTATACAAATAACGTACTTTTTCCACAAGACATTGTTTTACAAAACAGTTTATCTTATTCAACTCATTTTACATGGTTATTCATTTAACCTTACATTTACTTATACATATCAACTGATCTTATCGTTTTTCAAATGAATTACAAGACAAAGCAAATTACAAGGTTCATGACTAAACATTTTCTTAAACACAAGTCATGAATCCTATTTTCACAAAACCTATGTATCTCACAGGCATTTTTATGCTGACGTACCTATTTTCACATGTGTTTTCAGGAGCTTTTCCGTAGGATGTTGATCACGATACTAGGGCGGACCTGTGCCTTAGAAACATAAAACGAAGATAGACTTTGTTTAATTATGTTATAAACTCTTGGATTTCTGTTTGAAACAATGTAACACTTATGTTGATAAATAAAATACAACTTTGTATGCCATGGTTATGAAACAATTAATTCTGTTACGACACGCCCCGGCATTTCCGCCGCGATTTGTTGTGTTACGCAGTCGGGGTGTGACAACGACCTTCCCTATAGTTATGGCTCTGATACCAATCTGTCACACCCCAACCGATGGCGGAAACATCGGGGCGTGGTACTGAGCGAAACAGATTGTCCAAGAGAATCCATAACAACTATTAATGACAATATATTTAACGTTAATATCCCATACTACTAACATATAAAGTAATAACAGTCATTACAGATAGCGTGTCTCAAAAACAAATACTATAGATTTATTTAGTGGAGTTTCTAGACTTCCTACTTGATTGATCATAGCATAGCATAGCATAGCATCATATCAACTGGTCACATAAGTTAAAATAAAGTCAATACATAAAATGTAAAGGTGAGTACACAAGTTTGCATAGCATATAGTAGAGAAAAGCGTTTAGGCATAACTAGCATGTATCACGTAATGGGCGAAGCATGTAACTATTTAACAATGAAACAACTTAACCACGAGACTGCGTTGTAGAGTATGCGCACACATGTCCAACGGACACGTGAAGTAAAGTGATGTGATCCCTAGCAACCCCTGTCCAAACTAAGTGTCGAATGGTGATTCAAACGGATTAGTACTCATTCGAGCGGATGGTCAACCGGACGGATGGTCATCCGAGCGGATGACCATTCGAATGGATGGCCATTCGAATGAGGTGTTTGTTTGTAATATTGCTAAAGTTTGTAGTTTAATCAAATCATTTTGAACAAGGATTAGTAACGGAGACGGCGTGACGACGTGTCGAACAACGGAAACTCACCAAGTCCAGCTCATTCGATCGAGTGGTCTCAGCCCATTCGTTCGGATCACTGTTCATGGTGGAGTTTCATGTTCAACCCGTTAATCAGTCATCTCTCTGGTGGAAATCCGTTTTAAGCCGGCTCTCAACTAGAAGATGAGTAGAGAGTCTGAATGAGTCGAGGTTCCATCGGTTTTGAGTAGAAAAGTGAAGAAAAGTTGAAGAAAAGTTGAAAACAGTTGAATTGTGTTGGAACCTTGTTGAGATTCGTGTTAAAATGTGTGAAATCTTTCAGATCTAGAGCCATTCTCTATCAAATGGTGTTCTTTAATCGTGTGCCAGAGCAAAACGGTGGAAACCACCGTCAAGAGGTATAAATCAGCGATTTCAGAGAAAAAGTGAGTGTTTGTGTGTGATTTTGATAGAGAATGTCTCACCCCGACTGCGTAAAACAACAAACAACGGCGGAAACGTCGGGGAGTCGTGTGGCAGAATTTTTGTTTCAAAACACATGATAATTAAAGTTAAGTTTTACAAGCTTAAATTATTACATTGTCTTAGTTCAAATAAAACACATAACATAAAAGATGATAATTTTCTTGATTTTAGATTGCTAAGGCCCAAGTCGCCCTAAGTGTAGCTTGCTCACATCAAATATTCGCTCCTAAAAGATATGTGAAAGTAAATATGTCAGCATAAAAATGCCTGTGAGTAACATAGGTTTAGTGTTGAAGATTCGTGACTTTGAATGTTAAATGAAATGTTTAACGAAAAGTAGTCATGAACCTTATAAAATATTTTCTTTTATAAAATCATATGAAAATCAAATGATATAAAAGAATGATGTATGGTTAAGTAAATAACCAAATGAAAATAATATGTATAAAATATGTCATGTGTAACCAATGTCCAATGTCAAATATCCAGTATAAACCATGTCTTGTATGGCGAATAAATAGTATTTACTCAAGCCAAATGCATAATGTCATGTATAAACAAATGTCTTATGTAATCAAAATGTCATGTACAAAACAAGGTTTTTGAGTAAACAAAAGTTTAAAACAAAAGTTATGTTTTGAAAACCATTACTTTTATCGATATAAACATTTATGTGGTTTGTCTATCGCATACACTCAAGCCTTGAGACTGTCGGATAAACCCTTATCAGGATCAAGGTTTATCAAAAATGTATTTGGATTCTGTCATTCCCCTTCCGAAATTCCTAGAAAGCGGGAACGGGATTTGTCAAGTCCTAAAGCGCTATTACATACTACCGAGCGGCGTGATCAATGTTAATGAATGTACTACTCTATTAAACGTACCAAATGTCTTTTTCAATGTAAGCATGTCATGAAAATGTATTTGTAAAACCATGTAATAGGCCTACTAAGTCAACATGCCAAGTAAAATGTCTTTGAAACCAAATGTTAGGTATACTAAGTCAATATACCATAAAAATGTCTTTGAAATAATGTATTATGTGTAATATGTAATAAAATATTTATAATGTCATGAAAACGAAAAGTAAAGTTATGCACATATGCTTCACCCCAAAACATTTGAAAACGTAAAATAGGGGAACTATGTACTCACCTTTGGGTGCGTTTTTATATGTTAACACAATCCCTCAAATTGTTTATTCGTCTTAAATTAAATAAGAACGATTTAATAATCAAAAACCCACAAAAATACATAAGTTTCTCCGATACTTAGAATTTTCACATAACTTTGAGATTTTCTCGAAAATTTATTATTTTTGATTATATTGGTGTATTTATATATATATATATATATGAGTTCATATATATTTTAAAAACTTTGCGACTTGAACGATTTTATTGGTGACCCTCATCATGTTATAAGCAATATATCTACGATTTGCGCATCGTAATATATATACTCAAGTGTAACATACTAATAATAGCGTAATACACATAATTTTGTCAAGTATTAACATGTCATCATACACATATTATAAAACACATAACACATTGTAACACATAAAATTTACCCATGAACAACCCATTATAGTGTATGTTGAAAAACACGTATTTTAGCGATTCGGTAACGTTTTTGGGCGCCGGAAGTCTCGTATGACTAACCAAACACCAAGTAAACTTAATATAAGTTAAAATACTTATTTTTATATCAAAAATATCAGTTTACTTACTGATCTAAAACAGTTTTATAAAAATCCTCCGAAAAGCCGATTTTTAACCGTTTTACCGCATAGTTTTACATGAAACGTTACCCTAACCATCCCAAATCGTAACGACTTGATATTTTAACATAACCCATGTTATTTACTGAATAAAATAGTGGTTATACTCATGATAGTGCAGGTCTCACATAAAGCACATAAATCATGCAAATTTCACATATTTTACCACTTTCTATGCTATATGTACAACATGCAAAGCTATCAAACCCATGACAAAGTCTCATGCCATTATAATATACCAAATAATGTTATTTTTAGTGTTTATAATCTGTTCTAAAACATTTTTGTCATACAATCATTTTTTTATCATTTCTTGAGCTTTAATTCAACATGTATTCTTATGTACAAGTGTCTAAAGCACACTATCATATCATCATCATTTCATATGTATTTAAATGCATCAAACATGTAATTTATTCATGTTTACTTACTGATTTAATTGAACATTCATCATATCATGCACAAATCATCAAACACTTGCATTTTAACTATCATTCAAGAACAAGCAACAACTTAAAAATTCTCAAATATGTCTAATAAATTTTTGGCCATTTACATGTCAAAATACTAACATTATTTCAAATTATAACTCATGATTCAATCACTCTTTTATATCTCTAACATATTTGCACATAATCTTGTTCATGCAAGCAAACATCCTAAACAAGTATTTATCAAAAATCAACTCAAATCTCATACATATATATATATATATATATATATATATATATATATACGGTTATATACACACACATATATACTACCATTTTTATTTTGTACCAAGACCCATTTCTTTTTAGATTTCAAGTTTGTGAAAAAATCCAAGATTCAAGAGAAACTTCCAATCATCCAGAACAACCAAGAATCAAGTGTATGTTTTAAACATAAACTTTATACCTTCAAGATTCAAGTGAGTTTTTGATGAGATTTTGTTGATATGGAGCTTGAAATCACTTGAAAACACCTTGGAAACTCCTTTGGATCTTCACACGAACTTGAAACTAGCTTGGAATGGGGTTTGATCTTCAAGAACAAGGTTGAAGAAGTGGAAATGGTGATGGTGGTGGGGCTTACGGTTTTGGAGGAGAGAGAGAGGAGAAGGTGGAGTGAAGTTGAGTGTTGTGAAGAAATGAAGTGATCTTGTGCCATACTTATAGATCTTCCACCAATATCTTGTTCATAAAATCAAGCAAGGATATAAATATTATAAGAATAAAATCTTTGAGATATGGTGTGATCTTGGTGGGGTCCTTGTGACCGTGAAAATCAAGGGGGGGGGGGGGGTAAATGTAAATTTTTGAATGGTAAATGTAAGTAACTAGTTGGAGGTTAAGTGTAAAGTCTAGCGTTTTAATCCCGGTTTATGGAGTTTTATATTATTTTTATTATTCTATAAAAATAAACTCGCCAAAATATTACTGAAATAAATATAAGTTGCCGAGACTGGCTGCGTTATCCGCGTTTTGCAGTAGAATCACTGTGTTACGCAGTAACACGTGGTACGCGCTTAAACTTTGAAAAGTAACGTTTTTAAGCGTTTTAATTTATTTCTCAACACGAACATGATTAAAAATAAAATTTTAATCATAATAGAATATTTTTTTTGGAATTTAAATATTATCCGGGCGGTCAACAACGTTCGTTATGCAGTTTTGTCGCAATTAGTTCTAAAGTTTGAATAAACATGCTTTTGCCATACCGAATCCGTCGAAACTTATTTCTAAGTTATGTAAAGGGTATTTAGGGTATGTTTGGCTTATGTCATAGTTCTGGAGTGTACGTCACGTTAAACTGATTATGTTTACGTAACGGTTTATGATTTCACTTCCAGAACAAGTTTGAGAGTTCGGAATTGAACAATGATTGAAAACGTACTAATGTCATAAATAATTAAACAATTATTGAAATTAAAAAACCATATTTTATTAAATACAAAGTTGTTCGGAACAGTACAAGGATTTAAAATACACAGATGTCACAGAGAAGATGATGTAGAAGTCAATAGTGATGATGATTGTACAAGATTTGAGGGGAAATACTTACGAAATAGCCTTGGATCGCGTTCAAAAGTGACTGAGAGCGACTTGTGTGCGTGTGGTCGGATGGAGATGTCAAATCAGTGAAAGGGACGTGTACGGGTACTATTTATAGTGTGAGAGGGGGAGTTGTCACACCCCGACCACGAAAAACAACTAACCGTGGCGGAAACGTCGGGGAGTGTTGTAACAGAATCATTGTTTCACAACCATGGATTTAAATAATTTTGTTTTATTGAATTAATGAACTCATTGTTTTATTACAAATCAGATAAATACAAATATTGTCTTTCAAGTTTTAAAGTCGCTAAGGCACGAGTCCATCCTATGTATATCATGCATCAACAATCATCACATAGCAGCACCTGAAACATGTGTAAAAATAGGTACGTCAGCATAAAAATGTCTGTGAGATACATAGGTTTTATTAATGCAGGATTCATGACTTGTAAGTTTAAAAGAATGTTTAACAAAAATAGTCATGAACTTTAAAAAAAAAATGTTTTCTTTATAAATCATATAACAAGTGATAAGAAATCAGATAGTATAAAAGAAAGATGCATAAATAAATAATTAAGTAAAATGAGTTTGTATAAAATATGTTGTTTGTAAAACAATGTTTTGATAAAAACGTTTGTAGTATATATAAAAATATATTTCAGTTCCAAAATAGTTAAACAGATAGTATATTAAATATACTTTAGCTGTCAAAATAATAGTTTTCAGTAGTATATCAAAAGTATACTTTGGTTTTATAAATAACATATTAAGCTATGCTTTGGTTTTGTAAATAACATATTAAACAATGTTTTACTAATTAACAAAATATATGTTGATTTGTACAATATCACATATGAGAGCATATCAAACTAAACCTTGGAAGTATAACAAAATATACAAAAAAAATGTGATTTAGAATTCATTCAAACCTTAGTGTATCAAACTACACCATTAGAGACTATAGAAATACCACAAAGACAATCTCTATTTGGATAAAAATCGGTTTCTGACATTCCATACAACAGGAATGGGGTGTCTAATCCTATAGTGCTATATCATACTACCAATCGGTCTGGTGAATGTATAAAATTAGTACAATCCAACAATTAATTTTATAATCTTTGAAAATTTAGTGTTTATACCATAAATAATCATTCAGTTTGTCAAAAGATAAGTATTAACATGTATAATTAATTTATACTTTGAAATCATGAACATAACAAATAGGTACACATATTTCACCCCAAAACATTGAAAACAGCAAAAGAGGGGACTATGTACTCACTTGAGGATGCTTAGAAGTATTGAATAACGACCAAGCAAAGCTAGAGGGATCACGGAATCAAACGACACCTAATATAGGTAACTATGTAAATAAACCGGACCTAAATCGGAAGATCGGATAGAATGAGGTTTCGTAAACCAAATGAGTATAGGAACTCATGTAATATGGTTTAACAAAGCCTACATCCTAAATCGAAACCTATCCTAAGTGCTTACGACCCATTATGACCCGTTTAGGTAGCTTACGCTACTTTAACGCGTCGTTCGCGTAAAACGCATTTGGACTGCCTAACTAGTCCTATGACAGGTAATATAGGCCTTAACATGTCTAATAATGTTTCCTAATCAGTTTAGATGTCAAAATTTAGGTTACATATGCTTAAAATGAATTTATGCGTAAAAAGGGCATTTTGGTCATTTACCTAAGGCATATAAACTACCTATCATACAACTACTTAAACGAAGTGACCATAAGGTATAACCTTGAAAGGTTATTCCCTATACAACTATGGTCACAAAACATGTTTGGTCGGATCCTAATGATCTACCAAACGGGTCGGGTTCGAAAGTCTAAGCGGTTGTTTAGACCGCTTATCTTACGACCCTATATAAGCACTAATCTAAAAGTGACGAGTTAAACATGTTAAAACATGTTTAACGAAGTTAGAAAACAAGTTTGATATCAAAACAAAGGGTCTTGATACCATAGAATAGTTTGGTTGCAAAATACGCATAAACGCGCATTTTGACCGAAACTATGACTCGTCACTACACCTAATTAACGTGGTAATCAGTAGGTATAGTCACACGGGACTATAACCATCGTGATTACGCTCACGTTGCGAAGTTCAAACGAACTTCGTGTTGACCATTGACCGGTCAAAGCAGAAAGTCAAACATTGTTTGACTTTCACGCTTAAAAACGCATAAAAGAACGAAAGAAGCTTACAAAGGGTCCACGCTAGGAAGATATGATCTATAAATTCTCAGGTATGAAGCATTTGAGCTTCAACTTAGAGAATTATTCAGATCATTATGAGGGAAAATGGAAGTGGGGTTGGGTTTATATAGATTTCAGAGAACCGTTAGGATCGTTCCTCGATAAACGAGCTTCAATCTCAACCATCCAAGTGTGCCCACTGAATTAGAATACCATGGGCACCCCTAAACAAGCCCATAGGATGTTCAAAACCATTTGCAAACCCAGGAAACAGTTGGAACAAGCTGGAATCAAGAATCTACTGTCTGATGGTCTGTTGCACCCCGCGTAATAGCCAAGGCTGGCTTACGCGGCCCGCCAGAGCCATCTTTGGTAGAATTACAAAACTAGTCCCTGAACATGTAAAACTTGATTTTTGGCACTTTTAAGCCCCGTTAACCCCATTTCATGGCTCTAAAATGAAGTTAAAGTATAGGGAACTTGAAATGTGCTCAAAAATATCTCGGATGTCGGTTCGTTTGGTCGTACGGTTGCGTTGTTCGGTTAATTACGACGAAACACGAACGAATGCAAATAACGATCCAAATTAAGCGACGAATGGAATTTTATCATGCCAATCACTAAAATAAAATATTTTAATGATTACATAAATTTTTGGATGCCCGGATATATTCAGAACGTAAGATATGCGCGAAAATACAAACTTATGCACTTTTTGACGCTTTTAGTCCCTAAATGACCAAAAAGTTTATTTTAGCACACCGAACCCATCAAAGTCTATTTATAAGCTATGTAAAGGATATTTAGGGCATGTTTAACTTATGGTCATGTTCCGGAATGTTCGTTACAGTACGAATCGGCATACTTTCGTAGTTTGTCGAAATTAGTCCCTGTAAGCGAATAAACTTGATTTCGACACACCAAACCTTCCAAAACTTATTTCTAATTTATATAAAGGTTATTTAAGGTATGTTAAGCCCATGTCACTGTTCCGGAGTGTTTGTCGTGTTAAAATGATTACGTTTACGCATCAGTTCGCGTATAACCTTCCAGAAAGCGATTTAGAGCTCGAAATCGAACAAGAATTGATATATGCAAATGATACACATATTTATACAAATCCCAAGTATGAAATACAATATTTCATTGGTTAGGTGTTTGTATGATGGTTGAAGTGACACAGGTTGTAACATCTGTGCTTGTAATCATTATGAACAGTTCAGTTATCAATAAAACAATGTTATTTGATCCCAATGTTTGTTTGGTTGTGTTTTACATTTTTCATGTTTTGACTTTTATTCAATTTCAAACTCTATATCGCTTTCTAGAGAGTTATACGCAAACTGATACGTAAACGTAATCAGTTTAATGCGACAAATACTCCGGAACTTCAACATATACTTAACATACCTTAAATAACATTTACATAACTTAGAAATAAGTTTTAAAGGCTTTGGTATGGCAAAAACAAGTTAATTCGACTACAGGGACTAAACTTGACAAACTGCGAAAGTATGCCAATTTGAACTGTAACAGACATTCCGGAACATGACCATAAGTTAAACATACCATAAATATCCTTTACATAGCTTAGAAATAGGCTTTGAGGGATTCGGTATGCTAAAATAAACTTTTGGGTCATTCAGGGACTAAAAGTGTCAAAAAGTGCACAAGTTTGCATTTTCGCGCATAACTTACGTTCTGAATACATCCGGACATCCAAAAATTTATGTAAGCATGACTATATTATGCTTTAGTGTTTGGCTTGCCAAAAATCCATTCGTCGCGTCATTTGGATCGTTTTTCGCGCTTATGCGCATTCCGTCGTAATTAAGCGAACATCGCTATCGTACGGCCAAACGAACCGACATCCTAGATTTTTTTGAGCATGTTTTGAGTTCCCTATACTTTAACTTCATTTTAGAGCCTTGAAATGAGGTTAACGGGGTTCAAACGCATCGAAAATTGTCACACCCCGACCACGTAGAACTTACAAAACGTGGCGGAAACATCGGGGAGTGTTGCAACAAAATTAATGTTTCACAACCATGGATATTAAAGTTTCGTTTTATTAAACAAACATGAGAGTTACATTGTCTTTAAACAAGAAATAAAGAGTACATAACATAAATTAACTAGTTCTTGTCTCGTTTTAAGTCACTAAGGCACATGTCCGCCTAAGTATGTCTTGATAAATCCTATGCATCATCTCCTGAAAACACATGTGAAAATAGGTACGTCAGCATAAAAATGCCTGTGAGATACATAGGTTTTGTGAAAATAAGATTCATGACTTATGTTTGAGAAAATGTTTAGTCATGAACCTTGTAATTTGCTTTGTCTTGTAAATCATTTGAAAAGTGATAAATAAACCAAATGATATATATGTATAAAAGAATAACACATGGTTAAGTGGATAACCATGTGAAATGAGTTTGTATAAATTAAGTTGTTTGTAAAACAATGTACTGTGAAAAGTATGTTATTTGTATAAAGTGTTATATGTCCAAATTTAAATGATTCAAATAACGCTACGATATGTAATACCATACAATCACTTATATATAGGAAGTACCAGCGGCGTATCCACCATGCTTGTATCATATTACACACGCCTCGTTACTTAAATCACTCACTCAAACCAAACCAACAATGTAAGATGTCTATGTTTAAACCAATTGCCAAACGTATTGAATAATATGTCAAAATTTTTATGTCAAGATGTAAGTCATGTAATGTATAACCAATGTCAATAATGTTTATGTGTCAAATGTAAATCATGTAATGTGTAACCAAAATGATATGTATGGCTAGTGAAATATATCAACTAAACCATATGCACAAAAACAAAGTATTGAAGTAAAACATGGTTTAAATCAAAGCTATGTTTTGTGGAACAAAAGCATGCTATACTGATATAAACATCTATGCGGTGTTGTGAAAATGCATACATCCAAGCCTTGAGAATGTGGCGATAAACCCTTAAACAATTTAAAGGTTTATCTAAGTTATGTATATCGAATTCGGTCATTCCTTCCAATCCAAACCTACCCAGGATTTCAGGAACGGGAGTTGTCAATTCCTATGGTACCACTACCTACTAACGAACGGCGTAGCTAATGTTAATGAATGTATTGTTCCATTGAAACAAACCAAATGTCATACCAAAATGTAAGCATGTGATGAAAACAACTGTACTAAGTATGTAACAAATGGACATACATAGCATGTGATGTGAAAACAATGTACTAAGTACGCACACAATGGGCATACATAGCATGAAATGTAATGTAAAACATGTACTATAATGTACTAACGAACATAGCAGGTATATGATGTGAAAACAGGAAAGCATGAAAGTAACAAGTAGGCACATGTGTTTCACCCCAAAACAGTTTGGAAAACAGTAAAAGAGGGGTCTATGTACTCACTTGAGATTGCTTAGTAGTCCTTGAGTAACAACCAAACAATGCTAGAGATCGCGGATATCAAACGGCACCTAATATAGGTAACTGTGTTAATAACCGGACCTAAATCTGATGATTGGATAGAATGAGGGTTCGTAAACCAAACGAGTATAGAGACTCGTGTCATATGGTTTAACAAAGCCTTCATGCTAAATGAAACCTAACCTAAGTGCTTTTGACCCATCGCGACTCATTAAGGTATCTTATGCTACTTTAACGCGTCGTTCGCGTAGAACGCGTTCGGACCGCCTAACTAGCCCTATGACAAGTGTTATATGCCTAAACATGTTACATAATCAGTTATGTGACAAAAGTTTAAGTTACATATGCTTAATTACCAATTATACATGAAAAGGGTATTCTGGTAATTTACCTAAGGCATAATAACTACCTATCATACAACTACTCAAACGATGCGACCATAGGGTATAACCTCGGAAGGTTATTCCCTATACACTATGGTCACCTAATGTGTTTGGTCGGATCCTAACGATCGACCAAATGGGTCGGGTTCGAAGGTATAAGCGATTTATCAGATCGCTTACCCTACGACCCTAGACAACGTGGTAATCAGTAGGCATAGTCCCAAGGGACTATAACCAACGTGATTACACTCACGTTGCGAAGTTCAAACGAACTTCGCATTGACCATAAACTGGTCAACGCAGAAAGTCAAACAAAGTTTGACTTTCAGACTCGAAAAGACTCGAAAAGCAATAAAAGAACGAAAGAATACTTACGAAGGGTCCCCGAATGCTAATCGTGATCAAAATAACTCAGGTATGAAAGAATGGGTTCCAACTTAGAGTCTTTTTAATCAGATTCTAGTGGTTTTGAAGCAATGGGGGGTGGGGTATTTATAGTTTTCGGGTAACCGTTAAGATCGTTTCATGGAAACCGTGCTCGAATCCTACCCGTACATGTGTTGCAAAGTTGTGGTGGCTAAAAATGGTCCTTATCAGCTGAATAGGCAAGTTGAGAATGTGTGGGTGAGGATCAAACAGCTGGAATCTGCTGACTGTTTGATCAAATCTATTCTGCAGAACCCTTACGCATCGTAGGGGAAAACTGGCTACGATGCGCAAGCATGTAATTTAGGCAGATTTACACTTTTGGTCCCTGTTATGCAATAAGGTCATTTTTGACACATTTAAGGCCCGTTAACCCCATTTCAAAGCTCTAAAATGAAGTTAAAGAATAGGGAACTTAAAACATGCTCAAAAATATCTCGGATGTCGGTTCGTTTGGCCGTACGGTTGCGATGTTCGGTTAATTACGACGGAATGCGCATAAGCGCGAAAAACGATCCAAATGACGCGACGAATGGATTTTTCTTATGCCGAACACTAAAATAAAATGTTTTAGTGCTTACATAAATTTTTGGATGTCCGGATGTATTCAGAACGTAAGATATGCGCGAAAATGCAAACTTGTGCACTTTTTGACACTTTTAGTCCCTGAATGACCCAAAAGTTTATTTTAGCACACCGAACCCCTCAAAGCCTATTTCTAAGCTATGTGAAGGATATTTAGGGTATGTTTAACTTATAGTCATGTTCTGGAATGTCTGTTACAGTTCAAATTGGCATACTTTCGCAGTTTGTCAACTTTAGTCCCTGTAAGCGATTTAACTTTGATTTCACCACACCAAACCTTCCAAAACTTATATCTAAGTTATGTAAAGGTTATTTAAGGTATGTTAAGCCTATTTCACTATTCTAGAGTGTTCGTTGCATTAAACTGGTTATATTTACGCATCAGTGCGTGTATAACCTTCCAGAAAGCGATTTAAAGCTTGAAATTGAACAAGAGTTGATATGTGCAAACGATACACATATTTTTACAAATCCCAAGTATGAAATACAATATTTCATTGGTTTGGCATTTGTTTGATGGTTGGAGTGACACAGGTGTCACAGTCTCCCCTACTTTAGGGAATTTCGTCCCGAAATTTATTCGTAGGAGTCTATTTGTGACTTTGTGTTAAATAACCATCAGAGATATGTAAGGCATAATCCTGACATTTCCTTAACGGACATTCTTCAGAAATGAAAATGAACGAAATGAGTCATTTTCCACAACTTCTTCAGAACCGAAAATGAACGAAATGAGTCATTTTCCACAACTTCTTCAGAAACGAAAATGAACGAAATGAGTCATTTTCCACAACTTCTTCAGAAACGAAAATGAACGAAATGAGTCATTTTCCACAACTTCTTCAGAACCGAAAATGAACGAAATGAGTCATTTTCCACAACTTCTTCAGAACCGAAAATGAACGAAATGAGTCATTTTCCACAACTTCTTCAGAACCGAAAATGAACGAAATGAGTCATTTTCTAGACACACGACCAAACTAGCTGTGGTTTCCGTGCACTGAATTCCATAATTATGTATGCATCCATAATTACGCAATTCCTTGCATAGTCCGCACAATTTGTTTGTAATGTGAAGGGGAGGAAAAATCGAACCTGTGATGAGTGTGACTAGGCTACCATAAGGTCCTTTTAATTAGATCGACAAATGATCCTTTTAATTAGGCCACTAAGGAGTCCTTTCAGCTATCTCATCACATGATATTCCTAACCAGATTTTTGGATCAATCTGTTTACCTAGACCTCTTAAAGGGGTCTAATTATGGAATAGTACAATATAATCCAAGGGTCTTTACTATTACGTAAAAGCCCATTGAGGATTTAATATAGCACCTTTGGATATCCTACTATGAATCCCTTATACGAGGATATGGAAGATTCTACGAGGATTTGGATAACAAAGCTTGGATTACACAAAAACATAAAAGGAAACACATAAGCACATAATCACATAGTTGTTTAACTTGGTTATTAATTTGTTATCTTTGGACGCGGATACTTAAAGCACACCAGGAATCCAATTCGTGGATTTCATTTGGCACTTTAATCATTTCAAGAATCCATCCATGAAGATAGGATGATCTACCAAAAATTTGATTTTCGTTTTCAGGAAAACGCAATGTTCGAATTAAGGTACACAATAATTTAGGACATACGGAAATACCCTTGGGTACCCTATTAAGAATTTATAGTGGTACTTTGGGTATTCGTCCAGAATTATAACTTGCACCTTGTACTTCGTTTCTTTGCAAGAGACGGGTACTTAGGATCTTTGTGTAAAAGGCAAGAGATTATAAAATGGAAGAATTTTGGGGGTAGTTTGCTTTTCAAGGAATGCGGTTCCTTGATTGTCGGTATTGTAAGAGATATGTTGTTTATGCATACAACCACATAAATACATTGCAATGTAAATAAAAAGATTTATTTATTAACAATGATAACAACTGTTTCATGGATCTTGACAACAAAAGAAAATAATACATAAGATGTGATTATTTCTAAAGAGTGTTGTCTTCTAGTCGGTCAGATGCTCATCTCTGTGCTGGATTAGCATTAGCAAGCTTTGGGCAATTTCTTCGGAAATGTCCCATCTCGCCACACTTGTAGCAAGAACCTGGTGGAAAGCGAGCTCGAGCAGGTTTGTTGTCAGCTTGATTTGGTGCAACCGCTGCTACGCAAACTTTTGCTGTATGACCTTTACGTCCACAAATTTGGCATTCGCGGCACTTCATATTAACATGATGATAAAGGTTACATTTGTTGCACAAAGGTGAAGTTCCATTGTATGGCTTCCTAGCACGGGGTTGAGCTGGTTGGTTGGGGACGGCTTGATCATTGTGAGTAACCATGGCGAAGTTCTGAGAAGCCTTTCGCTTCTTTGACCTCTTAGGGGATCCAGTCTGCTCATCCATGGTCTTTGATTCATCTATTGGTTTCGATTCCTCGACCGGTTTCTTGTCACCCTTTCGGAAAAGCTTACGTTTCCTGATCTGAGATTCAGTCAAGGTTGCAGATAGCTCAATGGCCTGCCTAACCGTAGTGGGGTTACTACCGGTAACAATGTCTTGAACAGAGTCAGGGAGACCATCAATGTATTTTTCGATCGCCTTATCCAAAGGCGTAACCATGGTAGGGCACAACAGGCTCAGCTCCTCATATCGATCAGTGTATGCTCGATGTTCGTCGCTGTCTTGCTTAAGGTCGTCGAATTCTCTTTCCAATGCCCTGATCTCGTGACGAGGACAGAATTCCTTCATCATCAGTGCTCGAAGTTCTTCCCAAGTTTGGGCCAGTGCCACTTCGGCACCCCTATCTCTCACCACACCGTTCCACCATGTCAAAGCTCGTTTCTCAAAGACACTAGATGCGAAATCTACCTTTCGCTCGTTTGGACATTGAACATGCCTGAAAGTGCTCTCTAGACTCTCAAACCATTGCAGAAGTGCAGTCGCTCCTTGAGACCCAGAAAACTTTGATGGCTTAGCCGAGTTGAACGTCTTGAAGCTGCAGAGGGCATTATTGTTGTTGATAGCTTGGTGACATTGGGCAACGATGTTCGGGATTGCAGCAGTTATTTGTTGTGTAATGACAGCTGCCAGATCTTCAGTAGATAACGGATTTTCGCGTCGTGGAGGCATTCTAAAAGAGGAGAACATGAAAGGAAACGAGTGAGAGAATTAGACGAAAAGAATGAGATGAAACAAATCTGATGAAAGCAAGGATAGTGGTCATTTGTTCGTTACTACAAAGCAAACAAACGACACACAGTGAATAATCAAAGTAAATGGGTCAAAAATAATGTATCGCGAAGACATGCTCGCCTATAAGTGAACGCTCATCCCAAGAATTCCCAGGTAAGCACAACAGGTCTCGCGTCTAATGAGATGTATACGAAGTGCTTGCCTAGACAGAAAACCCAGAATACAGGCATTCACCCTTCTAGTTTGCACGTGTTCACATTATTTAAAACCCAAAACCTTGACGAGATTTTGAAAACTCAAAGGGGTTCAAAACCATATAACAGAGGGTTCAAAATCTTACAATAGAGGGTTCAAAACCTAGCAATCAATCATCCTAGAACAGATGATTAGTTTTCAAAGCGGTTTTGAAATTTATGTTCTTGTTGTGGTCGTCGCCTAAGGATAGGTGACGGTATTGTTTTATGACTAAACGCAAGTAAACTCGCATTAGGGTCCTAAGAAGGTTATAGACTAGGTCAAAGCATTACTAATAACCTAATTCCCTATAACCATTGGCTCTGATACCATCTTTTCTGTCACACCCCGACCACGTAGAACTTACAAAACGTGGCGGAAACATCGGGGAGTGTTGTAACAGAATTAATGTTTCACAACCATGGATATTAAAGTTTCGTTTTATTAAACAAACATGAGAGTTACATTGTCTTTAAACAAGAAATAAAGAGTACATAACATAAATTAACTAGTTCTTGTCTCGTTATAAGTCACTAAGGCACAGGTCCGCCTAAGTATGTCTTGATAAATCCTATGCATCATCTCCTGAAAACACATGTGAAAATAGGTACGTCAACATAAAAATGCCTGTGAGATACATAGGTTTTGTGAAAATAAGATTCATGACTTATGTTTGAGAAAATGTTTAGTCATGAACCTTGTAATTTGCTTTGTCTTGTAAATCATTTGAAAAGTGATAAATAAACCAAATGATATATATGTATAAAAGAATAACACATGGTTAAGTGGATAACCATGTGAAATGAGTTTGTATAAATTAAGTTGTTTGTAAAACAATGTACTGTGAAAAGTATGTTATTTGTATAAAGTGTTATATGTCCAAATTTAAATGATTCAAATAACGCTACGATATGTAATACCATACAATCACTTATATATAGGAAGTACCAGCGGCGTATCCACCATGCTTGTATCATATTACACACGCCTCGTTACTTAAATCACTCACTCAAACCAAACCAACAATGTAAGATGTCTATGTTTAAACCAATTGCCAAACGTATTGAATAATATGTCAAAATTTTTATGTCAAGATGTAAGTCATGTAATGTATAACCAATGTCAATAATGTTTATGTGTCAAATGTAAATCATGTAATGTGTAACCAAAATGATATGTATGGCTAGTGAAATATATCAACTAAACCATATGCACAAAAACAAAGTATTGAAGTAAAACATGGTTTAAATCAAAGCTATGTTTTGTGGAACAAAAGCATGCTATACTGATATAAACATCTATGCGGTGTTGTGAAAATGCATACATCCAAGCCTTGAGACTGTGGCGATAAACCCTTAAACAATTTAAAGGTTTATCTAAGTTATGTATATCGAATTCGGTCATTCCTTCCAATCCAAACCTACCCAGGATTTCAGGAACGGGAGTTGTCAATTCCTATGGTACCACTACCTACTAACGAACGGCGTAGCTAATGTTAATGAATGTATTGTTCCATTGAAACAAACCAAATGTCATACCAAAATGTAAGCATGTGATGAAAACAACTGTACTAAGTATGTAACAAATGGACATACATAGCATGTGATGTGAAAACAATGTACTAAGTACGCACACAATGGGCATACATAGCATGAAATGTAATGTAAAACATGTACTATAATGTACTAACGAACATAGCAGGTATATGATGTGAAAACAGGAAAGCATGAAAGTAACAAGTAGGCACATGTGTTTCACCCCAAAACAGTTTGGAAAACAGTAAAAGAGGGGTCTATGTACTCACTTGAGATTGCTTAGTAGTCCTTGAGTAACAACCAAACAATGCTAGAGATCGCGGATATCAAACGGCACCTAATATAGGTAACTATGTTAATAACCGGACCTAAATCTGATGATTGGATAGAATGAGGGTTCGTAAACCAAACGAGTATAGAGACTCGTGTCATATGGTTTAACAAAGCCTTCATGCTAAATGAAACCTAACCTAAGTGCTTTCGACCCATCGCGACTCATTAAGGTAGCTTATGCTACTTTAACGCGTCGTTCGCGTAGAACGCGTTCGGACCGCCTAACTAGCCCTATGACAAGTGTTATATGCCTAAACATGTTACATAATCAGTTATGTGACAAAATTTTAAGTTACATATGCTTAATTACCAATTATACATGAAAAGGGTATTCTGGTAATTTACCTAAGGCATAATAACTACCTATCATACAACTACTCAAACGATGCGACCATAGGGTATAACCTCGGAAGGTTATTCCCTATACACTATGGTCACCTAATGTGTTTGGTCGGATCCTAACGATCGACCAAATGGGTCGGGTTCGAAGGTATAAGCGATTTATCAGATTGCTTACCCTACGACCCTAGACAACGTGGTAATCAGTAGGCATAGTCCCAAGGGACTATAACCAACGTGATTACACTCACGTTGCGAAGTTCAAACGAACTTCGCATTGACCATAAACTGGTCAACGTAGAAAGTCAAACAAAGTTTAACTTTCAGACTCGAAAAGAATCGAAAAGCAATAAAAGAATGAAAGAATACTTACGAAGGGTCCCCGAATGCTAATCGTGATCAAAATAACTCAGGTATGAAACAATGGTTCCAACTTAGAGTCTTTTTAATCAGATTCTAGTGGTTTTGAAGCAATGGGGGGTGGGGTATTTATAGTTTTCGGGTAACCGTTAAGATCGTTTCATGGAAACCGTGCTCGAATCCTACCCGTACATGTGTTGCAAAGTTGTGGTGGCTAAAAATGGTCCTTATCAGCTAAATAGGCAAGTTGAGAATGTGTGGGTGAGGATCAAACAGCTGGAATCTGCTGACTGTTTGATCAAATCAGTTCTGCAGAACCCTTACGCATCGTAGGGGAAAACTGGCTACGATGCGCAAGCATGTAATTTAGGCAGATTTACACTTTTGGTCCCTGTTATGCAATAAGGTCATTTTTGACACATTTAAGGCCCGTTAACCCCATTTCAAAGCTCTAAAATGAAGTTAAAGCATAGGGAACTTAAAACATGCTCAAAAATATCTCGGATGTCGGTTCGTTTGGCCGTACGGTTGCGATGTTCGGTTAATTACGACGGAATGCGCATAAGCGCGAAAAACGATCCAAATGACGCGACGAATGGATTTTTCTTATGCCGAACACTAAAATAAAATGTTTTAGTGCTTACATAAATTTTTGGATGTCCGGATGTATTCAGAACGTAAGATATGCGCGAAAATGCAAACTTGTGCACTTTTTGACACTTTTAGTCCCTGAATGACCCAAAAGTTTATTTTAGCACACCGAACCCCTCAAAGCCTATTTCTAAGCTATGTGGAGGATATTTAGGGTATGTTTAACTTATAGTCATGTTCCGGAATGTCTGTTACAGTTCAAATTGGCATACTTTCGCAGTTTGTCA
>JARYGA010029891.1:0-36011 GCA_030545235.1 Helianthus tuberosus
ACATATTCGGCCGAGTGTTGAGTGATCCCCCGTGAGGTATGTGAACTTGTATATAAAAGGAATTTTAAAGAGGCATGTTATGCCCAAATAAATAATTTCTCTTATCGAATGTTTAAAGTAAATCATGACAAATAGGATTGTAAATATAGTAAGAATAAAACCTAATAAAGAATCTTGGAATCCCGACTCTCTATGACAAGCCCAAAAACCTTCTCTTCTACCCATTCCATTTGGGTGTGTAAGCCACAAAATAAAGAGTTTTGCTTGAGGACAAGCAAAGATTCAAGTGTGGGGGTATTTGATGTGTACAAAATGCAACATATAAATTACATCAAATGAGACATAAAACTAGCCCTTGTTTAGTACTAATGTTGGAAAAGTGTGCTTTTGTCTTCCTTTTGTATTTTCAGGGTTAAGTGAGCTTAAATGAATAAAAGAAGCAAAAAGGCAGCCAAATCTAACAATAATACAAGAAAAGGAATAAATGTGGCATGCCCGACCCCTCGACAGCATCTCCCCAAGCAAAAACAAGATAACAGAAGGCTGAACACGCCCCGTGCTCAATGAGCACGGGAGCGTGCCCAAATTAGTATTTCAATCTTCCATCATAGTCCATCACACAAGCACGTAGCATATCTCCCAAAGCCTGAATCATCCGTTCACTTTGGACGTCCGTTTGAGGGTGAAATGCAGTACTAAGGTTCAACCGTGACCCAAACACCTTCTGAAACGTCTGCCATATTAACAAGTGTCGGGAATCAAAACTGTCATAAAAGGTAACATAAAGCACACTAAACTGCACATTTTAGCAATTTAATGAACCGGTAACCAACCGGACACTACCCGAAACACCAAATTCTCACTAGAAGCAACGTTTTAACATTTCCGAGCTAGTTATGGTCCCCGAACATCATAACACACTCTAAAACACTATAACACATAACACACTAACTAATTCCCTTAAAACCTAACCAACTTAACTAACTAACCATTGAATCACAACTAACACCCCCCCCCCCCACCTTAAAGTGGACGGTCATGATGTGGGCCCCATTTGTAATTTCTTTTATATATTTTACTTGATATGTAGAGAAGATTTGAGATATATTATCCAAAATATAAATGGTTGTTGGAGGAACTTTATAAAAAGACCATAAGTTAAACATTTATTTCACTTCATCACCTTCAAGCTCTCATCTTTCCTTCTCCCCCTCTCAACTTTTGGCTCGACACACACACCACACCACCTCCATTTTTCAATCATTATCAAACAATCTAAGGTGATCTAGAGGTGCAAGGAGCTTAGTTAAGAAGCTTGGAGGCATTGGAGATTGAAGGACCATTTCCTAGAGCTTTTACCCACCTTGTTCATCACTTTCTTCATCTTTGATTTCTTCCCTAGCCTTGTACTAGTAGTAAGCTTCTAGTAACTTGATTTTACTTCTTATTTTGATGGTTAAAAGATTATGTAAGTAACTAATCATAAAGATCATGAAGAAACAAGAAGATAACTTTTCACATAAAGCTTAAAATCATAAGAATCTATGTTGTTTTAGTGTATGTGTGAATCTTGATGATTGATTTCTTGTGAACTATGATGTTATGTTGATCATCATAAGAAGCTTGCTAGATTGTGATTAGACACATGATCTAGCAAGTGAGAGGATGAATCTTGTGAAAGACAAAATGGTCATCCTTTATGTGACACCTGTGTCACCGCGACCATCAAACAAATACCAAGCCAATGAAATATTGTATTTCATACTTGGGATCTTGTATAAATATGCGTATCTTTTTTTGCACATATCAACTCTTGTTCGATTTCAAGCTCTAAATCGCTTTCTGGAAGGTTATACGCGCACTGATGCATAAATATAACAAGTTTAATGCAACGAACGATCCAGAATAGTGAAATAGAATTAACATACCTTAAATAACCTTTACATAACTTAGAAATAAGTTTTGAAGGCTTTGGTATAGCAAAATCAAGTTAAATCGCTTACAGGGACTAAAGTTGACAAACTGCGAAAGTATGCCAATCTGAACTGTAACGAACATTCCAGAACATGACCATAAGTTAAACATACCATAAATATCCTTTACATAGCTTATAAATAGGCTTTGAGGGGTTCGGTGTGCTAAAATAAACTTTTGGGTCATTCAGGGACTAAAAGCGTCAAAAAGTGCACAAGTTTGCACTTTCGCGCATATCTTACGTTCTGAATACATCCGGACATCCAAAAATTTATGTAAGCACTAAAATATTTTATTTTAGTGTTAGGCATAAGAAAAATCCATTCGTCGCGTCATTTGGATCGTTTTTCGCGCTTATGCGCATTCCGTCGTAATTAGGCGAACATCGCGTTCGTACGACCAAACGAACCAACATCCGACATATTTTTGAGCATGTTTCATGTCCACAATGTTTAGGCATCATCTTAGGGCCTTAACTTTGGCTTAACGGGCCTTAAACGTGTCAGAAATGGCTGTAAACACCAACAGGGACCAAATCTGTCATTTTGGAAACTTTCTGCTGATCAGACAGGCCAGGCGGCCCGCGTAAACCCAGGTCTATCCTTTACGCGGCCCGTGTCAGCCTCCCAGACCAGATTAACTGAATTAACAGCCTGTTAACAGCTGTTACACCCACTAAACAACCTTGCACATGGTATTTCTAGAACTATGGGCTGGTTTTGAAGGCCCATGGTATTACAATACCATGGGTGCACATGTACGGCTTAGATCGTGCCCCCTTTTCCAAGAAACGATCCTAGCGGTGAACCGAAAACTATAAATACCCATCCACCCCCATTGCAAAACCCACAAGAATCTGATCCTAGAAGCTCTAAGTTGAAACCATTGTTTCATACCTGAGCTACTTGGATCACGATTAGCATTCGGGGACCCTTAGTAAGTATTCCTTCGTTCTTTTATTGCTTTTCGAGTCTGAAAGTCAAACTTTGTTTGACTTTCTGCATTGACCAGTTTATGGTCAATGCGAAGTTCGTTTGAACTTCGCAACGTGATTGTAATCACTATGGTCATAGTCCCTTGGGACTATGCCTACTTATTACCACGTTGTCTAGGGTCGTAAGGGTAAGCGATCTGATAAATCGCTTATACCTTCGAACCCGGCCCATTTGGTCGATCATTAGGATCCGACCAAACACAGTAGGTGACCATAGTATATAGGGAATAACCTTCCGAGGTTATACCTTATGGTTGCTTCGTTAAGTAGTTGTATGATAGGTAGTATATATGCCTTAGGTAAATTACCAAAATACCCCTTTGATGCCAAAATTCATTTTAAACATATGTAACACAACTTTTAACATCTAAACTGATTTGACAACAATATTAGACATGTGAAGGCATATGTTACTTGTCATAGGACTAGTTAGGCGGTCCGAACGCGTTTTACGCGAACGATGCGTTAAAGTAACATAAGCTTCCTAAACGGGTCGTAATGGGTCGTAAGCACTTATGTTAGGTTTCATTTAGTATGTAGGCTTTGTTAAACCATATTACACGAGTCTCCACACTCATTTGGTTTACGAACCCTCATTCTATCCGATCCTCCGATTTAGGTCCGGTTTATTAACGTAGTTACCTATGTTAGGTGTCGTTTGATTCCGTGATCTCTAGCATTGCTTAGTGGTTATCCTAGGACTTCTGAGCAATCTCAAGTGAGTACATAGACCCCTCTTTTACTGTTTTCCAAACTGTTTTAGGGTGAAACACATGTGCCTACTTGTTACTTTCATGCTTTCCTGTTTTGACATCATATACTTGCTATGTTCATTAGTACATTTATAGTACATGATTTCAATACATTTCATGCTACGTATGCCCATTGTGTGCATATTTAGTACATTGTTTTACATTACACTTATGCTATGTATGTCCATTTCGTGCATACTTAGTACATTGTTTTACATTGCATTTTTGTTGCATATGCTCATCCAGTATATGAACACATTATACTACATTTTGAACCGTTGTAACCATTTGACTATGTAAACCGTCGTAACCATTTGATTATATGAACCGTTTGTAACTGTTGAACCGTGTGAACCGTTTGTAACTGTTGAACCATGTGAACCGTTTGTAACTGTTGAACCGTGTGAACCGTTTGTAAGTGTTGAACCGTGTGAACCATTTGTATCTGTTGACATGATTTACATTTGACAATAGACATTTGACTATACATAAACATTTCTACAATTGTTAAACATCACAACTTGGTGGTTTGGTTTGAGTAAGTGATTAAGTAACGAGGCGTGTGTAATATGATACAAGCATGGTGGATACGCCGCTGGTACTTCCTATATATAAGTGTTTGTATGGTATTACATATCGTAGCGTTGTTTGAATCATTTCAATTTGAGACATATAACATTTTATACAAATAATATACTTTTCACAAGACATTGATTTACAAACAAACTTATCATATACAAACCCATTTTACATGGTTATTCATTTAACCATACATTATTCTCTTATTTACACATATCATCTGATCTTATCGTTTTTCAAATGATTTACAAGACAAAGCAAATTACACGGTTCATGACTAAACATCTTTCTCAAACATAAGTCATGAATTCTGTTTTCACAAAACCAATGTATCTCACAGGCATTTTTATGCTGACGTACCTATTTTCACATGTGTTTTCAGGAGATGATGCATAGGACTTATCAAGACATACTTAGGCGGACCTGTGGCTTAGTGACTTAAAACGAGACAAGAACTAGTTAATTTATGTTATGTACTCTTTGTTTCTTGTTTAAAACAATGTAAACTCTCATGTTTGATTAATAAAACTGTCACACCCCCAAAATCCACACGCGGAGTATCACCGCATGGAGGCGTGACTGACCAGGATCTTAGCCACCAATCACATTGAACTCGTAAGTATAATTAAATAAAACTTTCATTCATTAACAGGAAGTATTTCAAAACGTTACATATAACACATAATACACAGCGGAAGCATAATTCATTTGTTAAATGTTTTATAATCCTCGCGTAAGTAAACCATTAGACTTGTATTGCGATTCCATGTATCTCGACCCATGACCACTCCAGCATCCCAGACAGCAAGTTCCAACGATATGCACCTAAAAGCCTGCAAGGCATGTAACAACGAATCAACAACAAAGTTGAGCGAGTTCACAGTTGGTGTTTGTTTTAAAGTTGTTCCAAAAACCATGAGTTCATTCGTAAACCATAAGTTAACTAGTTTTCTTGTTTCCCAAACCATATCCATAACCAGTGGGGGCTTCCCCATGTGAACCACTAGACCCGTTTACCATATCGACCACTGACTGAAGTAAGTTGGTGCCCTAATGTCAATGTCTATCATCATTGACGTGCCCAGATCCATTAGTTCACGCCCATCCTCTGCGGCACGGTGTGAGGCTTGTCAAACCTAGATAGCGCTATCTAACTAATGACCCGCTCGCCATTGGCCCGGCGATTAAGTCGATACAAAAAGGAGGGACTTCATGATAGAGAGTTTTGGTCTAGTATCCGTGTTGTCACCCTTCAATAAAGAGGGTGTGTACGTAATCCCCAAACCAGGAGACTACGCAGGTTCCGATTAAGTTCTTAGTACGTGTTGTCACCCTTCAATAAAGAGGGTGTGTACGTGTTCCAAACCAGGAGATCACGCAGTTCCAATTCAAATCCTTTACCCATTCCCAACCCCTGGAAATCACATGCCTTGTAGAAAGTGTGAACTCACCTTAGATTGCTCGGTAGTTAGTAGGGTTATCTTAAACTTGGTCAACCGCGTCCTATAACGGTTACCACTAGTTAGGACCGTTTGCAAATGAATCACGTATTGCACACATGTATTGAGTAATCATGTATCACACATATTTCACAATAGTGTACAAACAATAATAAGTAGTTTCACACATAAAACATATTTCCAAATAGTGTGTGAGTAACACAGTTTTGTGCGGCTATATAAAGTGTGCAAACAAAATTTTAAAATCAAAATGTGTGGTTGTGGGGCCCAATATCCTAATTGTACGATTGGACAAACATGATTTCCTCTTATTCCTTTCGGATCAACAGGAAGAGACAAAGAACATTTGACACACAAAAGATTCAAATCATGAACCCTTAAGGGTTGTACCATACGCATGCTTACTTGTACTCTTCATGAAACCCATATAAAAATTCTTAGTTACATTATCATCTCTTCATCATCATGATTTCTCATAACACTTCATCTTATTACTTCACCCTAACAACAGTACAAACACAAAGATTCATCTTAACAAGGTTACCATCACCAAGAATCATTCTTATTCATATCATCCTAACAATATCACTCACACGCATGACCAGGTTGTACCGTGGGCATGTGTAGTTGTACATTCAAAGGAACTCAAAGCATCCTACTTTCACAAAATTTTATCATTAATCGAAACACGAACAGATATCATTCTTCATTTATAATCATTCAAATATGCATGAAGATTGACCCATATAACTTTAATATTAACGTGAACATCAACATATCTCTAACAGATATCAAGCATATACATGTCGAGTGCCACAACTGATTAACCGAATCCAACAGTAAACAATCATACATGACCATCATTCATCACGTACACAGTTCCTAATCATTTGTTCCCTAACAGTTTGTTATTTTATCATGCCAATTTACAACTAAATTCTCATCCTCATCATCATGCTTTCATGCAAAACTAACAGTGGGTAATGCTATGTCATCAACAAAACACAAAACACAAAACATGATTCACCTAATCAATAGTTTCATATAATCTCACATACACATCAACGAGCATGTACAAAACAGTTTCGTATCGTCGTAAAATCATTATCTAGTTTCATATCATATATGTCATCGCACGAACACAATCAACAGTTGTATATTGTTTGATGTATACACTAAAACATAGGCTTAATGAAAATAAAGTCGGACCGAAACCGAGACAACGCGTTCTAAAATCGAAGTAACGAAATATGCGGGGCTTACCGGCGATCGGTGATGGAGGAATGGTGATGTGCTCCGGTTGCCGAGGGAGGGAGAGGGACGAGAGGTGGTGTACTGGGTGGTGGAGGAGACCGCTGCCAATTGCCGTAGGGTTCGTGGTGGAGGGGAAATAGTATTCGAATGTGCGTGAAACGCAATCTAATAAATTGAGGGTGAGGGCGGTGGAAACTTATGCATGTGGGACGACATATGGGGTGAGGTGGGGTGGTAGAACTTGGGCTCCGAGGGGGTCTGGAGCTGCTGTCCAACACAAAACGCACCAAGGAGTTGGGGTGTGGGCCAATGGTTAAGCAAAATACAAAAGGGAAAAGTTGCCGTTGTCGTTCACAATATAACATGTTTATTTTATTTATTTATTTTTTCCTTTTTTTTTACACAAAACCCACTAATGAATAATAATTAGTTAATTCATTATAAAATGAGTAGTGATCACGCTAAGGTTCGGGCCCCATAAGTTTTCGAGCTATGCGAGTGGGTTGCATCGACACGCGAGACAAGTGCTTAGGTTCAAACGGTTCAGGTCGGTACAACACGGTAAGGATTTGGTTAATTCGTCAAATAAAATAAGCATAAGAGTTGATTCATAAAAACAAAACAAACGGTTTGTACCTTGAAGTTACGGGTTGTCACATCATCCCCAAGTTGAAAGAAATTTCGTCCCGAAATTTAGCACGTAATCACTGAGGAAGCTAGTTAGGTTGCGTGGTTTTCCTGGTTTTCCTGGGTGTCACATCATCCCCCCGTTGGTTTGGAATTTCGTCCCGAAATTCCGCAGTAGCTTCAGCCTCAGTAGTGGTTTACGTTCGATGTGCTGTTCTAAGAGCATTCTCCTCTTGGATTTCCATCTGATGATAGTTCGTTCGCTAGCCAATACTCGAATGGAAGCTTGATCTTAACAGCTGGTCGACAGGTGGCCAATACATGGTCGACACAATAGGTAGAAACCACGAACAAAGGGTGGATCCTCGATCCTCTTTTCCTTAGTATTAACATCAATAATAAGTGCTAACATAGCAGGGTAATCCTTCCGTGGACACTTCCAGGCTTTCATTGCAGGATTGACGCTAACCTTTGCACAATTCCGATACTTTGAAACGAATGACGATTCTTCACTAGGGAGAGGGATACGCAAAGTTTTCTTCTCACAGGGTATATCTGTGCGATGTATGGATTACCAATCTATTCAAACTACTGCTTCAAACCATCGAGGATAGTAGAAAGAAGATCGATGTCGAACGCTTGTCCCACAAGGTCGAGTTTGCATCCCAACGATCCTATGAGGTTTCCATTGTCTTGCAATCAGCCGATTTTCCAACAGGTTGGGTTTCAAGAAGCACCAAGGTTATAGAGAACCGAGACGAAGTGATTCGTTACCAAGAACGTGTACGTCACCATGGTATTACAATCCTGGCGTCACCCATGCCAATCCTAGATGCCCCTCCATGAGCACCATTTCCCGGTTGATTGTACTCGTTGCGAGGATTTCCAGCACGGCCGTCGTTTCCTTGGTTATGGTTGTTTTGACTTAGCTACAGTCACTCCATGTCGTAGGCACCTTCATTTCTATACTGTTGGTCGCCATTTCGAGTACCTTGATGTTGCCATGGCTGTTGCTCCCGATGTTGTTGTTTGAAACGAAGCTCCACGATCTTTCATCAACAGAGTCCATCCTTTCACATGACGTGCCACGTTCTAAGGCGCTACTCACCATGCTGGCAGTTACCCACTCCACGTTTTGTCGATTGTCATTGTTTATGTCCCGATTGATTCGTAAGAGTTGACTCCCATGCGTCGCTGACAAGGGTAAGGATTCGATTGAAATCAATCCGCTGACATCCTTTGCCGGTAATCAGGGTCGTCAAAGTACTGGGCTTGGTAAGGTACTACGCTCAACCTCCTACCCATCGATGTTGCAAGTGGTTCGAGTAGTACGCAGTATGTTGCGGGAGTGTTGCAGAAGTGATCGCACTTCGGAATCTAAGGCGACAATACGTTAAGTTCCAGCAAGCGAAGAAAGGTGAGAAAGATATCGATAAATCATTCGACGATGCAACACCCAACACATGGACGTTCGCATAAGCACCTAACATTCTACGTGGTTTGCTGAGTTCAGATGGGTGTTCAGGTAACACTCGATAGCATCGAGATTCGCAGGGATCCAAAGAGGAATGAAAAGTTCACGTTCGAGTAGGGGACAACTACTGCTATGACCCCTATGGGTTTGTTATGTTTCACCTCGATCAAATGACGGAACGGAACCCCTTTTCCACTTGTTAAGCCTCACTGGGACTCACATGCACCCCCACATTATTATTATGTGTGCACCCACAATAATATTGTGATTTGCATGCTCATCTCAGCTCATCTTAACTCATTTCAAAGGGTTCCTCAAACTCGAGTAGCAAACAAAGAGTATCACGAAGCGTAAGTCATGAAGGTTTAGGGAAATACCACCCTATCAGTCACATAACACATGAAAGTATACATGAATTCATACTGTTGTGCTAAACGTACAATCACATGTAATATCATATGTAGGTGTTCACTAGTTATGCAGTACAATGAGTATACGAGAGACGAACCTTGCAATCTGGAGCTGAGTGTCATGGTCGTATTCACGTCTTCAGAACTGTTCGGTTATAGTCTGGTTTTACAAAAACGTTTTCCTCTTTTTAAAACCAAGTTCACTATAACCAATGGCTC
The DNA here is from genome assembly GCA_030545235.1 of Helianthus tuberosus. Taxonomy (NCBI): domain Eukaryota; kingdom Viridiplantae; phylum Streptophyta; class Magnoliopsida; order Asterales; family Asteraceae; genus Helianthus; species Helianthus tuberosus. The sequence goes on from JARYGA010029891.1 coordinate 9,744, forward strand.
TGATACCAATCTGTCACACCCCCAAAATCCACACGCGGAGTATCACCGCATGGAGGCGTGACTGACCAGGATCTTAGCCACCAATCACATTGAACTCGTAAGTATAATTAAATAAAACTTTCATTCATTAACAGGAAGTATTTCAAAACGTTACATATAACACATAATACACAGCGGAAGCATAATTCATTTGTTAAATGTTTTATAATCCTCGCGTAAGTAAACCATTAGACTTGTATTGCGATTCCATGTATCTCGACCCATGACCACTCCAGCATCCCAGACAGCAAGTTCCAACGATATGCACCTAAAAGCCTGCAAGGCATGTAACAACGAATCAACAACAAAGTTGAGCGAGTTCACAGTTGGTGTTTGTTTTAAAGTTGTTCCAAAAACCATGAGTTCATTCGTAAACCATAAGTTAACTAGTTTTCTTGTTTCCCAAACCATATCCATAACCAGTAGGGGCTTCCCCATGTGAACCACTAGACCCGTTTACCATATCGACCACTGACTGAAGTAAGTTGGTGCCCTAATGTCAATGTCTATCATCATTGACGTGCCCAGATCCATTAGTTCACGCCCGTCCTCTGCGGCACGGTGTGAGGCTTGTCAAACCTAAATAGCGCTATCTAACTAATGACCCGCTCGCCATTGGCCCGGCGATTAAGTCGATACAAAAAGGAGGGACTTCATGATAGAGAGTTTTGGTCTAGTATCCGTGTTGTCACCCTTCAATAAAGAGGGTGTGTACGTAATCCCCAAACCAGGAGACTACGCAGGTTCCGATTAAGTTCTTAGTACGTGTTGTCACCCTTCAATAAAGAGGGTGTGTACGTGTTCCAAACCAGGAGATCACGCAGTTCCAATTCAAATCCTTTACCCATTCCCAACCCCTGGAAATCACATGCCTTGTAGAAAGTGTGAACTCACCTTAGATTGCTCGGTAGTTAGTAGGGTTATCTTAAACTTGGTCAACCGCGTCCTATAACGGTTACCACTAGTTAGGACCGTTTGCAAATGAATCACGTATTGCACACATGTATTGAGTAATCATGTATCACACATATTTCACAATAGTGTACAAACAATAATAAGTAGTTTCACACATAAAACATATTTCCAAATAGTGTGTGAGTAACACAGTTTTGTGCGGCTATATAAAGTGTGCAAACAAAATTTTAAAATCAAAATGTGTGGTTGTGGGGCCCAATATCCTAATTGTACGATTGGACAAACATGATTTCCTCTTATTCCTTTCGGATCAACAGGAAGAGACAAAGAACATTTGACACACAAAAGATTCAAATCATGAACCCTTAAGGGTTGTACCATACGCATGCTTACTTGTACTCTTCATGAAACCCATATAAAAATTCTTAGTTACATTATCATCTCTTCATCATCATGATTTCTCATAACACTTCATCTTATTACTTCACCCTAACAACAGTACAAACACAAAGATTCATCTTAACAAGGTTACCATCACCAAGAATCATTCTTATTCATATCATCCTAACAATATCACTCACACGCATGACCAGGTTGTACCGTGGGCATGTGTAGTTGTACATTCAAAGGAACTCAAAGCATCCTACTTTCACAAAATTTTATCATTAATCGAAACACGAACAGATATCATTCTTCATTTATAATCATTCAAATATGCATGAAGATTGACCCATATAACTTTAATATTAACGTGAACATCAACATATCTCTAACAGATATCAAGCATATACATGTCGAGTGCCACAACTGATTAACCGAATCCAACAGTAAACAATCATACATGACCATCATTCATCACGTACACAGTTCCTAATCATTTGTTCCCTAACAGTTTGTTATTTTATCATGCCAATTTACAACTAAATTCTCATCCTCATCATCATGCTTTCATGCAAAACTAACAGTGGGTAATGCTATGTCATCAACAAAACACAAAACACAAAACATGATTCACCTAATCAATAGTTTCATATAATCTCACATACACATCAACGAGCATGTACAAAACAGTTTCGTATCGTCGTAAAATCATTATCTAGTTTCATATCATATATGTCATCGCACGAACACAATCAACAGTTGTATATTGTTTGATGTATACACTAAAACATAGGCTTAATGAAAATAAAGTCGGACCGAAACCGAGACAACGCGTTCTAAAATCGAAGTAACGAAATATGCGGGGCTTACCGGCGATCGGTGACGGAGGAATGGTGATGTGCTCCGGTTGCCGAGGGAGGGAGAGGGACGAGAGGTGGTGTACTGGGTGGTGGAGGAGACCGCTGCCAATTGCCGTAGGGTTCGTGGTGGAGGGGAAATAGTATTCGAATGTGCGTGAAACGCAATCTAATAAATTGAGGGTGAGGGCGGTGGAAACTTATGCATGTGGGCCGACATATGGGGTGAGGTGGGGTGGTAGAACTTGGGCTCCGAGGGGGTCTGGAGCTGCTGTCCAACACAAAACGCACCAAATAGTTGGGGTGTGGGCCAATGGTTAAGCAAAATACAAAAGGGAAAAGTTGCCGTTGTCGTTCACAATATAACATGTTTATTTTATTTATTTATTTTTTCCTTTTTTTTTTACACAAAACCCACTAATGAATAATAATTAGTTAATTCATTATAAAATGAGTAGTGATCACGCTAAGGTTCGGGCCCCATAAGTTTTCGAGCTATGCGAGTGGGTTGCATCGACACGCGAGACAAGTGCTTAGGTTCAAACGGTTCAGGTCGGTACAACACGGTAAGGATTTGGTTAATTCGTCAAATAAAATAAGCATAAGAGTTGATTCATAAAAACAAAACAAACGGTTTGTACCTTGAAGTTACGGGTTGTCACATCATCCCCAAGTTGAAAGAAATTTCGTCACAAAATTTAGCACGTAATCACTGAGGAAGCTAGTTAGGTTGCGTGATTTTCCTGGTTTTCCTGGGTGTCACATCATCCCCCCGTTGGTTTGGAATTTCGTCCCGAAATTCCGCAGTAGCTTCAGCCTCAGTAGTGGTTTACGTTCGATGTGCTGTTCTAAGAGCATTCTCCTCTTGGATTTCCATCTGATGATAGTTCGTTCGCTAGCCAATACTCGAATGGAAGCTTGATCTTAACAGCTGGTCGACAGGTGGCCAATACATGGTCGACACAATAGGTAGAAACCACGAACAAAGGGTGGATCCTCGATCCTCTTTTCCTTAGTATTAACATCAATAATAAGTGCTAACATAGCAGGGTAATCCTTCCGTGGACACTTCCAGGCTTTCATTGCAGGATTGACGCTAACCTTTGCACAATTCCGATACTTTGAAACGAATGACGATTCTTCACTAGGGAGAGGGATACGCAAAGTTTTCTTCTCACAGGGTATATCTGTGCGATGTATGGATTACCAATCTATTCAAACTACTGCTTCAAACCATCGAGGATAGTAGAAAGAAGATCGATGTCGAACGCTTGTCCCACAAGGTCGAGTTTGCATCCCAACGATCCTATGAGGTTTCCATTGTCTTGCAATCAGCCGATTTTCCAACAGGTTGGGTTTCAAGAAGCACCAAGGTTATAGAGAACCGAGACGAAGTGATTCGTTACCAAGAACGTGTACGTCACCATGGTATTACAATCCTGGCGTCACCCATGCCAATCCTAGATGCCCCTCCATGAGCACCATTTCCCGGTTGATTGTACTCGTTGCGAGGATTTCCAGCACGGCCGTCGTTTCCTTGGTTATGGTTGTTTTGACTTAGCTACAGTCACTCCATGTCGTAGGCACCTTCATTTCTATACTGTTGGTCGCCATTTCGAGTACCTTGATGTTGCCATGGCTGTTGCTCCCGATGTTGTTGTTTGAAACGAAGCTCCACGATCTTTCATCAACAGAGTCCATCCTTTCACATGACGTGCCACGTTCTAAGGCGCTACTCACCATGCTGGCAGTTACCCACTCCACGTTTTGTCGATTGTCATTGTTTATGTCCCGATTGATTCGTAAGAGTTGACTCCCATGCGTCGCTGACAAGGGTAAGGATTCGATTGAAATCAATCCGCTGACATCCTTTGCCGGTAATCAGGGTCGTCAAAGTACTGGGCTTGGTAAGGTACTACGCTCAACCTCCTACCCATCGATGTTGCAAGTGGTTCGAGTAGTACGCAGTATGTTGCGGGAGTGTTGCAGAAGTGATCGCACTTCGGAATCTAAGGCGACAATACGTTAAGTTCCAGCAAGCGAAGAAAGGTGAGAAAGATATCGATAAATCATTCGACGATGCAACACCCAACACATGGACGTTCGCATAAGCACCTAACATTCTACGTGGTTTGCTGAGTTCAGATGGGTGTTCAGGTAACACTCGATAGCATCGAGATTCGCAGGGATCCAAAGAGGAATGAAAAGTTCACGTTCGAGTAGGGGACAATTACTGCTATGACCCCTATGGGTTTGTTATGTTTCACCTCGATCAAATGACGGAACGGGACCCCTTTTCCACTTGTTAAGCCTCACTGGGACTCACATGCACCCCCACATTATTATTATGTGTGCACCCACAATAATATTGTGATTGCATGCTCATCTCAGCTCATCTTAACTCATTTCAAAGGGTTCCTCAAACTCGAGTAGCAAACAAAGAGTATCACGAAGCGTAAGTCATGAAGGTTTAGGGAAATACCACCCTATCAGTCACATAACACATGAAAGTATACATGAATTCATACTGTTGTGCTAAACGTGCAATCACATGTAATATCATATGTAGGTGTTCACTAGTTATGCAGTACAATGAGTATACGAGAGACGAACCTTGCAATCTGGAGCTGAGTGTCATGGTCGTATTCACGTCTTCAGAACTGTTCGGTTATAGTCTGGTTTTACAAAAACGTTTTCCTCTTTTTAAAACCAAGTTCACTATAACCAATGGCTCTGATACCAATCTGTCACACCCCCAAAATCCACACGCGGAGTATCACCGCATGGAGGCGTGACTGACCAGGATCTTAGCCACCAATCACATTGAACTCGTAAGTATAATTAAATAAAACTTTCATTCATTAACAGGAAGTATTTCAAAACGTTACATATAACACATAATACACAGCGGAAGCATAATTCATTTGTTAAATGTTTTATAATCCTCGCGTAAGTAAACCATTAGACTTGTATTGCGATTCCATGTATCTCGACCCATGACCACTCCAGCATCCCAGACAGCAAGTTCCAACGATATGCACCTAAAAGCCTGCAAGGCATGTAACAACGAATCAACAACAAAGTTGAGCGAGTTCACAGTTGGTGTTTGTTTTAAAGTTGTTCCAAAAACCATGAGTTCATTCGTAAACCATAAGTTAACTAGTTTTCTTGTTTCCCAAACCATATCCATAACCAGTGGGGGCTTCCCCATGTGAACCACTAGACCCGTTTACCATATCGACCACTGACTGAAGTAAGTTGGTGCCCTAATGTCAATGTCTATCATCATTGACGTGCCCAGATCCATTAGTTCACGCCCGTCCTCTGCGGCACGGTGTGAGGCTTGTCAAACCTAAATAGCGCTATCTAACTAATGACCCGCTCGCCATTGGCCCGGCGATTAAGTCGATACAAAAAGGAGGGACTTCATGATAGAGAGTTTTGGTCTAGTATCCGTGTTGTCACCCTTCAATAAAGAGGGTGTGTACGTAATCCCCAAACCAGGAGACTACGCAGGTTCCGATTAAGTTCTTAGTACGTGTTGTCACCCTTCAATAAAGAGGGTGTGTACGTGTTCCAAACCAGGAGATCACGCAGTTCCAATTCAAATCCTTTACCCATTCCCAACCCCTGGGAATCCCATGCCTTGTAGAAAGTGTGCACTCACCTTAGATTGCTCGGTAGTTAGTAGGGTTATCTTAAACTTGGTCAACCGCGTCCTATAACGGTTACCACTAGTTAGGACCGTTTGCAAATGAATCACGTATTGCACACATGTATTGAGTAATCATGTATCACACATATTTCACAATAGTGTACAAACAATAATAAGTAGTTTCACACATAAAACATATTTCCAAATAGTGTGTGAGTAACACAGTTTTGTGCGGCTATATAAAGTGTGCAAACAAAATTTTAAAATCAAAATGTGTGGTTGTGGGGCCCAATATCCTAATTGTACGATTGGACAAACATGATTTCCTCTTATTCCTTTCGGATCAACAGGAAGAGACAAAGAACATTTGACACACAAAAGATTCAAATCATGAACCCTTAAGGGTTGTACCATACGCATGCTTACTTGTACTCTTCATGAAACCCATATAAAAATTCTTAGTTACATTATCATCTCTTCATCATCATGATTTCTCATAACACTTCATCTTATTACTTCACCCTAACAACAGTACAAACACAAAGATTCATCTTAACAAGGTTACCATCACCAAGAATCATTCTTATTCATATCATCCTAACAATATCACTCACACGCATGACCAGGTTGTACCGTGGGCATGTGTAGTTGTACATTCAAAGGAACTCAAAGCATCCTACTTTCACAAAATTTTATCATTAATCGAAACACGAACAGATATCATTCTTCATTTATAATCATTCAAATATGCATGAAGATTGACCCATATAACTTTAATATTAACGTGAACATCAACATATCTCTAACAGATATCAAGCATATACATGTCGAGTGCCACAACTGATTAACCGAATCCAACAGTAAACAATCATACATGACCATCATTCATCACGTACACAGTTCCTAATCATTTGTTCCCTAACAGTTTGTTATTTTATCATGCCAATTTACAACTAAATTCTCATCCTCATCATCATGCTTTCATGCAAAACTAACAGTGGGTAATGCTATGTCATCAACAAAACACAAAACACAAAACATGATTCACCTAATCAATAGTTTCATATAATCTCACATACACATCAACGAGCATGTACAAAACAGTTTCGTATCGTCGTAAAATCATTATCTAGTTTCATATCATATATGTCATCGCACGAACACAATCAACAGTTGTATATTGTTTGATGTATACACTAAAACATAGGCTTAATGAAAATAAAGTCGGACCGAAACCGAGACAACGCGTTCTAAAATCGAAGTAACGAAATATGCGGGGCTTACCGGCGATCGGTGACGGAGGAATGGTGATGTGCTCCGGTTGCCGAGGGAGGGAGAGGGACGAGAGGTGGTGTACTGGGTGGTGGAGGAGACCGCTGCCAATTGCCGTAGGGTTCGTGGTGGAGGGGAAATAGTATTCGAATGTGCGTGAAACGCAATCTAATAAATTGAGGGTGAGGGCGGTGGAAACTTATGCATGTGGGCCGACATATGGGGTGAGGTGGGGTGGTAGAACTTGGGCTCCGAGGGGGTCTGGAGCTGCTGTCCAACACAAAACGCACCAAGGAGTTGGGGTGTGGGCCAATGGTTAAGCAAAATACAAAAGGGAAAAGTTGCCGTTGTCGTTCACAATATAACATGTTTATTTTATTTATTTATTTTTTCCTTTTTTTTTTACACAAAACCCACTAATGAATAATAATTAGTTAATTCATTATAAAATGAGTAGTGATCACGCTAAGGTTCGGGCCCCATAAGTTTTCGAGCTATGCGAGTGGGTTGCATCGACACGCGAGACAAGTGCTTAGGTTCAAACGGTTCAGGTCGGTACAACACGGTAAGGATTTGGTTAATTCGTCAAATAAAATAAGCATAAGAGTTGATTCATAAAAACAAAACAAACGGTTTGTACCTTGAAGTTACGGGTTGTCACAAAAACGAAACTTCAATTGCCATGGATTTGAAACAATTAATTCTGTTACAACACTCCCCGACGTTTCCGCCACGTTTTGCATGTTCTACGTGGTCGGGGTGTGACAGAAAAGATGGTATCAGAGCCAATGGTTATAGGGAATTAGGTTATTAGTAATGCTTTGACCTAGTCTATAACCTTTCTAGGACCCTAACGTGAGTTTAGTTGCGTTAATCATAAAACAATACCATCACCTATCCTTAGGCGACGACCTCAACAAGAACATAAATTTCAAAACCGCTTTGAAAACTAATCATCTGTTCTAGGATGATTGATTACTAGGTTTTGAACCCTCTATTGTAAGGTTTTGAACCCCCTGTTATAAGGTTTTGAACCCCTTTGAGTTTTCAAAATCTCGTCAAGGTTTTGGGTTTTAAATAATGTGAACACGTGCAAACTGGAAGGGTGAATGCCTGTATTCTGGGTTTTCTGTCTAGGCAAGCACTTCGTATATATCTCATCAGACGCGAGACCAGTTGTGCTTACCTGGGAATTCTTGGGATGAGTGTTCACTTATAGGCGAGCATGTCTTCGCGATACATTATTTTTGATCCATTTACTTTAATTCAGTCACTGTGTGTCGTTTGTTGCTTTGTAGTAACAAACAAATGACCACTATCCTTGATTTCATCAGATTTGTTTCATCTCATTCTTTCGTCAAATTCTCTCACTCGTTTCATTTCATGTTTCCTCTTTTAGAATGCCTCCTCGACGCGAACACCAGATAGCGACTGCCGAACTGGCAGAAATCATTGCGCAGCAGATGGCTGCTCAATTCCCAGTTTTCATTGCTCAAATGAACCAAGCCAACAACAACAATCATGCTCCGTGCAATTTCAAGACTTTTAGCTCGGCTACTAAACCACTCAAGTTTAGTGGTTCTGAGGGAGCGACTGGGCTTCTTCAATGGTTCGAGAGCATTGACAATATTTTTCGCCACGTGCAGTGTCCCGACAATCGCAAGGTCGAGTTTTCTTCGAGTGTGTTTCAGAAGAGGGCCCTTACGTGGTGGAACGGGGTTATGAGAGATCGTGGTGCAGGAGTTGCTCTAGCACAGACATTGGCTGAACTTAGGGCTCTTATGATGAGGGAATTTTGTCCTCGTCATGAACTACGAGCATTGGAGAGAGAGTTTGATGATCTTAAGCAAGAGAGTGGTGAGCATCGAGCCTACACGGACCGTTATAAGGAGTTGAGTCTGTTATGCCCAAGCATGGTCACGCCTTTGGATAAGGCAATCGAAAAATACATTGATGGTCTCCCTGACTCAGTTCAGGACATTGTGACTGGTAGCAACCCTACTACTGTTAGGCAGGCCATTGAGCTATCTGCAACCTTGACTGAATCTAAGATCAGGAAAGGTAAACTTTTCCGAAAAGGTGACAAGAAACCGGTCGAAGAATCGAAACCAATCGAGAAATCAAAGACCATGGATGAACAGACTGGATCCCCTAAGAAGTCAAAGAAACGAAAGGCTTCTCAGAACTTTGCCATGGTTACTCACAATGATCAAGCCGTCCCCAACCAACCAGCTCAACCCCCTGCCAGGAAACCCTACAACGGAACTGCACCCTTGTGCAACCAATGTGGCCTACATCACCATGCTGGTGTGAAGTGCCGCACATGCCAAGTTTGCGGACTTATAGGTCATACAGCGAGGGTTTGCCCAACCGCAGCTGCACCAAATCAAGCTGGCAACAATCCTGCTCAAGCTCGTTTCCCACCGGGGTCTTGCTACAACTGTGGCGAGATGGGCCATTTTCGTAGGAATTGCCCAAGGCTTGCTAATGCAAATCCAGCGCAGAGATGAGTATCAGACCGACAGGAGACAACGCTGTTTAGAAAATAATCGAGCCTTGTGTATTATTTTCTTTTGTTATCACGATCTATGAAACAGTTGTTGTTATTGTTGTTATGAATAAATCTTTCATTTACATTTTAATATGTTTATGTGGTTGCATGTATAAACATATCCTCTACAATACCAACAATCAAGGAACCATATTCCTCGAAGAACAGACTACCCCCAAATTTCTTCCATTGTATGATCTTTTGCGTTTTCCACGAAAATCCTAAGTACCCGTTTCTTCCAAGAGAAACGAAGTACGAGGTGCCAAGTTAATAGCAATCAATAACAAGATAGTAACAATTAAACAATTATGTGATTAAGTGCTTATGTGTTTCCTTTTATGTGTCATGTGATCCAAATTATGTTATCCAAATCCTCATAGAATCTTACATATCCTTGTACAAGAGATTCGTAGTAGGATACCCAAAGGTACTACCTAAAATCCTTAATGGACTTCTACGCTGTAGTTAAGTCCCTTGGATTATAAAGTACTACTTCATAATTAGACCCCTTTAGTGGTCTAGTTAAACTGATCGATCCAAAAATCTGGTTAGGAACATTATGTGATGATATAGATGAAAGAACTCCTTGGTGACCTAATTAAGAAGATCCTTTGTCGATCTAATTAAAAAGGACCCTATGGTAGTCTAGTCACCCTCATCACAAGTTTGATCTCCTTCCCCACAACATTACAAAACGAACTGTGCGGACTGTGCAAGGAATTACGTAATTATGGATGCATACATAATTATGGAATTTAGTGCACAGAAATCACAACGAGTTCTATCATGCATCTAGAGTTAACCCTATTCATTTCCAATTCTGATGAAGCATCCGTTGAGGAAAAATGAACTAGCTATTCATTTTTCACTTCTGAGGAATATCCATTGAGAGAAATGAATATCCGTTTATCCTTCATTTCCAACTCTGAGGAAGCAACCGTTGAAAATGACTCCGTTAGTTCATATTCATTTCTGAAGATTATCCGTTGAGGAAATGAATATCCGTTGTTAAATCCTTCATTTCCAACTCTAAGGAAGCAACCGTTGAAAATGACTCCGTTAGTTCATTTTCGTTTCTAAAGATTATCCGTTGAGGAAATGAATATCCGTTGATTAATCCTTCATTTCCAACTCTGAGGAAGCAACCGTTGAAAATGACTCCGTTAGTTCATTTCGTTTCTGAAGATTATCCGTTGAGGAAATGAATATCCGTTGATTATTCCTTCATTTCAAATTCTGAAGAATAACCGTTGAGGAAAATGACCCCGTTTGTTCATTTTCGTTCTGAAGAATATCCATTGAGAGAAATGAATATCCGTGGATTATTCCTTCATTCCCGTTTCTGACGAAGGACCCGTTGAGGAAGAATGAATCATCCATTCGTTTTCACTTCTGAATAATATCCGTTGAGGGAAATGTATATCCGTTTAGTTAAAAAAAATCCTTTATTTTCCATTTCCGAAGAACCCGTTGAAGAAAATGACTCCGTTCGTTCATTTTCGCTTCTGAAAAATATCCGTTGAGGAAAATAACAAAATTATGCTTTACATATCTTTGATGGCTATTTAACACAAAGTCACAGACAGGCTTCTACGAATAAATTTCGGGACGAAATTTCCTTAAGTAGGGGAGACTGTGACACCTGTGTCACCGCGACCATCAAACAAATACCAAGCAAATGAAATATTGTATTTCATACTTGGGATCTTGTATAAATATGCGTATCTTTTTTTGCACATATCAACTCTTGTTCGATTTCAAGCTCTAAATCGCTTTCTGGAAGGTTATACGCGCACTGATGCATAAATATAACCAGTTTAATGAAACGAACGCTCCGGAATAGTGAAATAGACTTAACATACCTTAAATAACTTTTACATAACTTAGAAATAAGTTTTGAAGGCTTTGGTATGGCAAAATCAAGTTAAATCGCTTACAGGGACTAAAGTTGACAAACTGCGAAAGTATGCCAATCTGAACTGTAACGAACATTCCGGAACATGACCATAAGTTAAACATACCATAAATATCCTTTACATAGCTTAGAAATAGGCTTTGAGGGGTTCGGTGTGCTAAAATAAACTTTTGGGTCATTCAGGGACTAAAAGCGTCAAAAAGTGCACAAGTTTGCACTTTCGCGCATATCTTACGTTCTGAATACATCCGGACATCCAAAAATTTATGTAAGCACTAAAATATTTTATTTTAGTGTTAGGCATAAGAAAAATCCATTCGTCGCGTCATTTGGATCGTTTTTCGCGCTTATGCGCATTCCGTCGTAATTAGGCGAACATCGCGTTCGTACGACCAAACGAACCAACATCCGACATATTTTTGAGCATGTTTCATGTCCACAATGTTTAGGCATCATCTTAGGGCCTTAACGTTGGCTTAACAGGCCTTAAACGTGTGAGGCTTGTCAAACCTAAATAGCGCTATCTAACTAATGACCCGCTCGCCATTGGCCCGGCGATTAAGTCGATACAAAAAGGAGGGACTTCATGATAGAGAGTTTTGGTCTAGTATCCGTGTTGTCACCCTTCAATAAAGAGGGTGTGTACGTAATCCCCAAACCAGGAGACTACGCAGGTTTCGATTAAGTTCTTAGTACGTGTTGTCACCCTTCAATAAAGAGGGTGTGTACGTGTTCCAAACCAGGAGATCACGCAGTTCCAATTCAAATCCTTTACCCATTCCCAACCCCTGGGAATCCCATGCCTTGTAGAAAGTGTGCACTCACCTTAGATTGCTCGGTAGTTAGTAGGGTTATCTTAAACTTGGTCAACCGCGTCCTATAACGGTTACCACTAGTTAGGACCGTTTGCAAATGAATCACGTATTGCACACATGTATTGAGTAATCATGTATCACACATATTTCACAATAGTGTACAAACAATAATAAGTAGTTTCACACATAAAACATATTTCCAAATAGTGTGTGAGTAACACAGTTTTGTGCGGCTATATAAAGTGTGCAAACAAAATTTTAAAATCAAAATGTGTGGTTGTGGGGCCCAATATCCTAATTGTACGATTGGACAAACATGATTTCCTCTTATTCCTTTCGGATCAACAGGAAGAGACAAAGAACATTTGACACACAAAAGATTCAAATCATGAACCCTTAAGGGTTGTACCATACGCATGCTTACTTGTACTCTTCATGAAACCCATATAAAAATTCTTAGTTACATTATCATCTCTTCATCATCATGATTTCTCATAACACTTCATCTTATTACTTCACCCTAACAACAGTACAAACACAAAGATTCATCTTAACAAGGTTACCATCACCAAGAATCATTCTTATTCATATCATCCTAACAATATCACTCACACGCATGACCAGGTTGTACCGTGGGCATGTGTAGTTGTACATTCAAAGGAACTCAAAGCATCCTACTTTCACAAAATTTTATCATTAATCGAAACACGAACAGATATCATTCTTCATTTATAATCATTCAAATATGCATGAAGATTGACCCATATAACTTTAATATTAACGTGAACATCAACATATCTCTAACAGATATCAAGCATATACATGTCGAGTGCCACAACTGATTAACCGAATCCAACAGTAAACAATCATACATGACCATCATTCATCACGTACACAGTTCCTAATCATTTGTTCCCTAACAGTTTGTTATTTTATCATGCCAATTTACAACTAAATTCTCATCCTCATCATCATGCTTTCATGCAAAACTAACAGTGGGTAATGCTATGTCATCAACAAAACACAAAACACAAAACATGATTCACCTAATCAATAGTTTCATATAATCTCACATACACATCAACGAGCATGTACAAAACAGTTTCGTATCGTCGTAAAATCATTATCTAGTTTCATATCATATATGTCATCGCACGAACACAATCAACAGTTGTATATTGTTTGATGTATACACTAAAACATAGGCTTAATGAAAATAAAGTCGGACCGAAACCGAGACAACGCGTTCTAAAATCGAAGTAACGAAATATGCGGGGCTTACCGGCGATCGGTGACGGAGGAATGGTGATGTGCTCCGGTTGCCGAGGGAGGGAGAGGGACGAGAGGTGGTGTACTGGGTGGTGGAGGAGACCGCTGCCAATTGCCGTAGGGTTCGTGGTGGAGGGGAAATAGTATTCGAATGTGCGTGAAACGCAATCTAATAAATTGAGGGTGAGGGCGGTGGAAACTTATGCATGTGGGCCGACATATGGGGTGAGGTGGGGTGGTAGAACTTGGGCTCCGAGGGGGTCTGGAGCTGCTGTCCAACACAAAACGCACCAAATAGTTGGGGTGTGGGCCAATGGTTAAGCAAAATACAAAAGGGAAAAGTTGCCGTTGTCGTTCACAATATAACATGTTTATTTTATTTATTTATTTTTTCCTTTTTTTTTTACACAAAACCCACTAATGAATAATAATTAGTTAATTCATTATAAAATGAGTAGTGATCACGCTAAGGTTCGGGCCCCATAAGTTTTCGAGCTATGCGAGTGGGTTGCATCGACACGCGAGACAAGTGCTTAGGTTCAAACGGTTCAGGTCGGTACAACACGGTAAGGATTTGGTTAATTCGTCAAATAAAATAAGCATAAGAGTTGATTCATAAAAACAAAACAAACGGTTTGTACCTTGAAGTTACGGGTTGTCACATCATCCCCAAGTTGAAAGAAATTTCGTCCCAAAATTTAGCACGTAATCACTGAGGAAGCTAGTTAGGTTGCGTGATTTTCCTGGTTTTCCTGGGTGTCACATCATCCCCCCGTTGGTTTGGAATTTCGTCCCGAAATTCCGCAGTAGCTTCAGCCTCAGTAGTGGTTTACGTTCGATGTGCTGTTCTAAGAGCATTCTCCTCTTGGATTTCCATCTGATGATAGTTCGTTCGCTAGCCAATACTCGAATGGAAGCTTGATCTTAACAGCTGGTCGACAGGTGGCCAATACATGGTCGACACAATAGGTAGAAACCACGAACAAAGGGTGGATCCTCGATCCTCTTTTCCTTAGTATTAACATCAATAATAAGTGCTAACATAGCAGGGTAATCCTTCCGTGGACACTTCCAGGCTTTCATTGCAGGATTGACGCTAACCTTTGCACAATTCCGATACTTTGAAACGAATGACGATTCTTCACTAGGGAGAGGGATACGCAAAGTTTTCTTCTCACAGGGTATATCTGTGCGATGTATGGATTACCAATCTATTCAAACTACTGCTTCAAACCATCGAGGATAGTAGAAAGAAGATCGATGTCGAACGCTTGTCCCACAAGGTCGAGTTTGCATCCCAACGATCCTATGAGGTTTCCATTGTCTTGCAATCAGCCGATTTTCCAACAGGTTGGGTTTCAAGAAGCACCAAGGTTATAGAGAACCGAGACGAAGTGATTCGTTACCAAGAACGTGTACGTCACCATGGTATTACAATCCTGGCGTCACCCATGCCAATCCTAGATGCCCCTCCATGAGCACCATTTCCCGGTTGATTGTACTCGTTGCGAGGATTTCCAGCACGGCCGTCGTTTCCTTGGTTATGGTTGTTTTGACTTAGCTACAGTCACTCCATGTCGTAGGCACCTTCATTTCTATACTGTTGGTCGCCATTTCGAGTACCTTGATGTTGCCATGGCTGTTGCTCCCGATGTTGTTGTTTGAAACGAAGCTCCACGATCTTTCATCAACAGAGTCCATCCTTTCACATGACGTGCCACGTTCTAAGGCGCTACTCACCATGCTGGCAGTTACCCACTCCACGTTTTGTCGATTGTCATTGTTTATGTCCCGATTGATTCGTAAGAGTTGACTCCCATGCGTCGCTGACAAGGGTAAGGATTCGATTGAAATCAATCCGCTGACATCCTTTGCCGGTAATCAGGGTCGTCAAAGTACTGGGCTTGGTAAGGTACTACGCTCAACCTCCTACCCATCGATGTTGCAAGTGGTTCGAGTAGTACGCAGTATGTTGCGGGAGTGTTGCAGAAGTGATCGCACTTCGGAATCTAAGGCGACAATACGTTAAGTTCCAGCAAGCGAAGAAAGGTGAGAAAGATATCGATAAATCATTCGACGATGCAACACCCAACACATGGACGTTCGCATAAGCACCTAACATTCTACGTGGTTTGCTGAGTTCAGATGGGTGTTCAGGTAACACTCGATAGCATCGAGATTCGCAGGGATCCAAAGAGGAATGAAAAGTTCACGTTCGAGTAGGGGACAATTACTGCTATGACCCCTATGGGTTTGTTATGTTTCACCTCGATCAAATGACGGAACGGGACCCCTTTTCCACTTGTTAAGCCTCACTGGGACTCACATGCACCCCCACATTATTATTATGTGTGCACCCACAATAATATTGTGATTTGCATGCTCATCTCAGCTCATCTTAACTCATTTCAAAGGGTTCCTCAAACTCGAGTAGCAAACAAAGAGTATCACGAAGCGTAAGTCATGAAGGTTTAGGGAAATACCACCCTATCAGTCACATAACACATGAAAGTATACATGAATTCATACTGTTGTGCTAAACGTGCAATCACATGTAATATCATATGTAGGTGTTCACTAGTTATGCAGTACAATGAGTATACGAGAGACGAACCTTGCAATCTGGAGCTGAGTGTCATGGTCGTATTCACGTCTTCAGAACTGTTCGGTTATAGTCTGGTTTTACAAAAACGTTTTCCTCTTTTTAAAACCAAGTTCACTATAACCAATGGCTCTGATACCAATCTGTCACACCCCCAAAATCCACACGCGGAGTATCACCGCATGGAGGCGTGACTGACCAGGATCTTAGCCACCAATCACATTGAACTCGTAAGTATAATTAAATAAAACTTTCATTCATTAACAGGAAGTATTTCAAAACGTTACATATAACACATAATACACAGCGGAAGCATAATTCATTTGTTAAATGTTTTATAATCCTCGCGTAAGTAAACCATTAGACTTGTATTGCGATTCCATGTATCTCGACCCATGACCACTCCAGCATCCCAGACAGCAAGTTCCAACGATATGCACCTAAAAGCCTGCAAGGCATGTAACAACGAATCAACAACAAAGTTGAGCGAGTTCACAGTTGGTGTTTGTTTTAAAGTTGTTCCAAAAACCATGAGTTCATTCGTAAACCATAAGTTAACTAGTTTTCTTGTTTCCCAAACCATATCCATAACCAGTGGGGGCTTCCCCATGTGAACCACTAGACCCGTTTACCATATCGACCACTGACTGAAGTAAGTTGGTGCCCTAATGTCAATGTCTATCATCATTGACGTGCCCAGATCCATTAGTTCACGCCCGTCCTCTGCGGCACGGTGTGAGGCTTGTCAAACCTAAATAGCGCTATCTAACTAATGACCCGCTCGCCATTGGCCCGGCGATTAAGTCGATACAAAAAGGAGGGACTTCATGATAGAGAGTTTTGGTCTAGTATCCGTGTTGTCACCCTTCAATAAAGAGGGTGTGTACGTAATCCCCAAACCAGGAGACTACGCAGGTTCCGATTAAGTTCTTAGTACGTGTTGTCACCCTTCAATAAAGAGGGTGTGTACGTGTTCCAAACCAGGAGATCACGCAGTTCCAATTCAAATCCTTTACCCATTCCCAACCCCTGGGAATCCCATGCCTTGTAGAAAGTGTGCACTCACCTTAGATTGCTCGGTAGTTAGTAGGGTTATCTTAAACTTGGTCAACCGCGTCCTATAACGGTTACCACTAGTTAGGACCGTTTGCAAATGAATCACGTATTGCACACATGTATTGAGTAATCATGTATCACACATATTTCACAATAGTGTACAAACAATAATAAGTAGTTTCACACATAAAACATATTTCCAAATAGTGTGTGAGTAACACAGTTTTGTGCGGCTATATAAAGTGTGCAAACAAAATTTTAAAATCAAAATGTGTGGTTGTGGGGCCCAATATCCTAATTGTACGATTGGACAAACATGATTTCCTCTTATTCCTTTCGGATCAACAGGAAGAGACAAAGAACATTTGACACACAAAAGATTCAAATCATGAACCCTTAAGGGTTGTACCATACGCATGCTTACTTGTACTCTTCATGAAACCCATATAAAAATTCTTAGTTACATTATCATCTCTTCATCATCATGATTTCTCATAACACTTCATCTTATTACTTCACCCTAACAACAGTACAAACACAAAGATTCATCTTAACAAGGTTACCATCACCAAGAATCATTCTTATTCATATCATCCTAACAATATCACTCACACGCATGACCAGGTTGTACCGTGGGCATGTGTAGTTGTACATTCAAAGGAACTCAAAGCATCCTACTTTCACAAAATTTTATCATTAATCGAAACACGAACAGATATCATTCTTCATTTATAATCATTCAAATATGCATGAAGATTGACCCATATAACTTTAATATTAACGTGAACATCAACATATCTCTAACAGATATCAAGCATATACATGTCGAGTGCCACAACTGATTAACCGAATCCAACAGTAAACAATCATACATGACCATCATTCATCACGTACACAGTTCCTAATCATTTGTTCCCTAACAGTTTGTTATTTTATCATGCCAATTTACAACTAAATTCTCATCCTCATCATCATGCTTTCATGCAAAACTAACAGTGGGTAATGCTATGTCATCAACAAAACACAAAACACAAAACATGATTCACCTAATCAATAGTTTCATATAATCTCACATACACATCAACGAGCATGTACAAAACAGTTTCGTATCGTCGTAAAATCATTATCTAGTTTCATATCATATATGTCATCGCACGAACACAATCAACAGTTGTATATTGTTTGATGTATACACTAAAACATAGGCTTAATGAAAATAAAGTCGGACCGAAACCGAGACAACGCGTTCTAAAATCGAAGTAACGAAATATGCGGGGCTTACCGGCGATCGGTGACGGAGGAATGGTGATGTGCTCCGGTTGCCGAGGGAGGGAGAGGGACGAGAGGTGGTGTACTGGGTGGTGGAGGAGACCGCTGCCAATTGCCGTAGGGTTCGTGGTGGAGGGGAAATAGTATTCGAATGTGCGTGAAACGCAATCTAATAAATTGAGGGTGAGGGCGGTGGAAACTTATGCATGTGGGCCGACATATGGGGTGAGGTGGGGTGGTAGAACTTGGGCTCCGAGGGGGTCTGGAGCTGCTGTCCAACACAAAACGCACCAAGGAGTTGGGGTGTGGGCCAATGATTAAGCAAAATACAAAAGGGAAAAGTTGCCGTTGTCGTTCACAATATAACATGTTTATTTTATTTATTTATTTTTTCCTTTTTTTTTTACACAAAACCCACTAATGAATAATAATTAGTTAATTCATTATAAAATGAGTAGTGATCACGCTAAGGTTCGGGCCCCATAAGTTTTCGAGCTATGCGAGTGGGTTGCATCGACACGCGAGACAAGTGCTTAGGTTCAAACGGTTCAGGTCGGTACAACACGGTAAGGATTTGGTTAATTCGTCAAATAAAATAAGCATAAGAGTTGATTCATAAAAACAAAACAAACGGTTTGTACCTTGAAGTTACGGGTTGTCACAAAAACGAAACTTCAATTGCCATGGATTTGAAACAATTAATTCTGTTACAACACTCCCCGACGTTTCCGCCACGTTTTGCATGTTCTACGTGGTCGGGGTGTGACAGAAAAGATGGTATCAGAGCCAATGGTTATAGGGAATTAGGTTATTAGTAATGCTTTGACCTAGTCTATAACCTTTCTAGGACCCTAACGTGAGTTTAGTTGCGTTAATCATAAAACAATACCATCACCTATCCTTAGGCGACGACCTCAACAAGAACATAAATTTCAAAACCGCTTTGAAAACTAATCATCTGTTCTAGGATGATTGATTACTAGGTTTTGAACCCTCTATTGTAAGGTTTTGAACCCCCTGTTATAAGGTTTTGAACCCCTTTGAGTTTTCAAAATCTCGTCAAGGTTTTGGGTTTTAAATAATGTGAACACGTGCAAACTGGAAGGGTGAATGCCTGTATTCTGGGTTTTCTGTCTAGGCAAGCACTTCGTATATATCTCATCAGACGCGAGACCAGTTGTGCTTACCTGGGAATTCTTGGGATGAGTGTTCACTTATAGGCGAGCATGTCTTCGCGATACATTATTTTTGATCCATTTACTTTAATTCAGTCACTGTGTGTCGTTTGTTGCTTTGTAGTAACAAACAAATGACCACTATCCTTGATTTCATCAGATTTGTTTCATCTCATTCTTTCGTCAAATTCTCTCACTCGTTTCATTTCATGTTTCCTCTTTTAGAATGCCTCCTCGACGCGAACACCAGATAGCGACTGCCGAACTGGCAGAAATCATTGCGCAGCAGATGGCTGCTCAATTCCCAGTTTTCATTGCTCAAATGAACCAAGCCAACAACAACAATCATGCTCCGTGCAATTTCAAGACTTTTAGCTCGGCTACTAAACCACTCAAGTTTAGTGGTTCTGAGGGAGCGACTGGGCTTCTTCAATGGTTCGAGAGCATTGACAATATTTTTCGCCACGTGCAGTGTCCCGACAATCGCAAGGTCGAGTTTTCTTCGAGTGTGTTTCAGAAGAGGGCCCTTACGTGGTGGAACGGGGTTATGAGAGATCGTGGTGCAGGAGTTGCTCTAGCACAGACATGGGCTGAACTTAGGGCTCTTATGATGAGGGAATTTTGTCCTCGTCATGAACTACGAGCATTGGAGAGAGAGTTTGATGATCTTAAGCAAGAGAGTGGTGAGCATCGAGCCTACACGGACCGTTATAAGGAGTTGAGTCTGTTATGCCCAAGCATGGTCACGCCTTTGGATAAGGCAATCAAAAAATACATTGATGGTCTCCCTGACTCAGTTCAGGACATTGTGACTGGTAGCAACCCTACTACTGTTAGGCAGGCCATTGAGCTATCTGCAACCTTGACTGAATCTAAGATCAGGAAAGGTAAACTTTTCCGAAAAGGTGACAAGAAACCGGTCGAAGAATCGAAACCAATCGAGAAATCAAAGACCATGGATGAACAGACTGGATCCCCTAAGAAGTCAAAGAAACGAAAGGCTTCTCAGAACTTTGCCATGGTTACTCACAATGATCAAGCCGTCCCCAACCAACCAGCTCAACCCCCTGCCAGGAAACCCTACAACGGAACTGCACCCTTGTGCAACCAATGTGGCCTACATCACCATGCTGGTGTGAAGTGCCGCACATGCCAAGTTTGCGGACTTATAGGTCATACAGCGAGGGTTTGCCCAACCGCAGCTGCACCAAATCAAGCTGGCAACAATCCTGCTCAAGCTCGTTTCCCACCGGGGTCTTGCTACAACTGTGGCGAGATGGGCCATTTTCGTAGGAATTGCCCAAGGCTTGCTAATGCAAATCCAGCGCAGAGATGAGTATCAGACCGACAGGAGACAACGCTGTTTAGAAAATAATCGAGCCTTGTGTATTATTTTCTTTTGTTATCACGATCTATGAAACAGTTGTTGTTATTGTTGTTATGAATAAATCTTTCATTTACATTTTAATATGTTTATGTGGTTGCATGTATAAACATATCCTCTACAATACCAACAATCAAGGAACCATATTCCTCGAAGAACAGACTACCCCCAAATTTCTTCCATTGTATGATCTTTTGCGTTTTCCACGAAAATCCTAAGTACCCGTTTCTTCCAAGAGAAACGAAGTACGAGGTGCCAAGTTAATAGCAATCAATAACAAGATAGTAACAATTAAACAATTATGTGATTAAGTGCTTATGTGTTTCCTTTTATGTGTCATGTGATCCAAATTATGTTATCCAAATCCTCATAGAATCTTACATATCCTTGTACAAGAGATTCGTAGTAGGATACCCAAAGGTACTACCTAAAATCCTTAATGGACTTCTACGCTGTAGTTAAGTCCCTTGGATTATAAAGTACTACTTCATAATTAGACCCCTTTAGTGGTCTAGTTAAACTGATCGATCCAAAAATCTGGTTAGGAACATTATGTGATGATATAGATGAAAGAACTCCTTGGTGACCTAATTAAGAAGATCCTTTGTCGATCTAATTAAAAAGGACCCTATGGTAGTCTAGTCACCCTCATCACAAGTTTGATCTCCTTCCCCACAACATTACAAAACGAACTGTGCGGACTGTGCAAGGAATTACGTAATTATGGATGCATACATAATTATGGAATTTAGTGCACAGAAATCACAACGAGTTCTATCATGCATCTAGAGTTAACCCTATTCATTTCCAATTCTGATGAAGCATCCGTTGAGGAAAAATGAACTAGCTATTCATTTTTCACTTCTGAGGAATATCCATTGAGAGAAATGAATATCCGTTTATCCTTCATTTCCAACTCTGAGGAAGCAACCGTTGAAAATGACTCCGTTAGTTCATATTCATTTCTGAAGATTATCCGTTGAGAAAATGAATATCCGTTGTTAAATCCTTCATTTCCAACTCTAAGGAAGCAACCGTTGAAAATGACTCCGTTAGTTCATTTTCGTTTCTAAAGATTATCCGTTGAGGAAATGAATATCCGTTGATTAATCCTTCATTTCCAACTCTGAGGAAGCAACCGTTGAAAATGACTCCGTTAGTTCATTTCGTTTCTGAAGATTATCCGTTGAGGAAATGAATATCCGTTGATTATTCCTTCATTTCAAATTCTGAAGAATAACCGTTGAGGAAAATGACCCCGTTTGTTCATTTTCGTTCTGAAGAATATCCATTGAGAGAAATGAATATCCGTGGATTATTCCTTCATTCCCGTTTCTGACGAAGGACCCGTTGAGGAAGAATGAATCATCCATTCGTTTTCACTTCTGAATAATATCCGTTGAGGGAAATGTATATCCGTTTAGTTAAAAAAAATCCTTTATTTTCCATTTCCGAAGAACCCGTTGAAGAAAATGACTCCGTTCGTTCATTTTCGCTTCTGAAAAATATCCGTTGAGGAAAATAACAAAATTATGCTTTACATATCTTTGATGGCTATTTAACACAAAGTCACAGACAGGCTTCTACGAATAAATTTCGGGACGAAATTTCCTTAAGTAGGGGAGACTGTGACACCTGTGTCACCGCGACCATCAAACAAATACCAAGCAAATGAAATATTGTATTTCATACTTGGGATCTTGTATAAATATGCGTATCTTTTTTTGCACATATCAACTCTTGTTCGATTTCAAGCTCTAAATCGCTTTCTGGAAGGTTATACGCGCACTGATGCATAAATATAACCAGTTTAATGAAACGAACGCTCCGGAATAGTGAAATAGACTTAACATACCTTAAATAACTTTTACATAACTTAGAAATAAGTTTTGAAGGCTTTGGTATGGCAAAATCAAGTTAAATCGCTTACAGGGACTAAAGTTGACAAACTGCGAAAGTATGCCAATCTGAACTGTAACGAACATTCCGGAACATGACCATAAGTTAAACATACCATAAATATCCTTTACATAGCTTAGAAATAGGCTTTGAGGGGTTCGGTGTGCTAAAATAAACTTTTGGGTCATTCAGGGACTAAAAGCGTCAAAAAGTGCACAAGTTTGCACTTTCGCGCATATCTTACGTTCTGAATACATCCGGACATCCAAAAATTTATGTAAGCACTAAAATATTTTATTTTAGTGTTAGGCATAAGAAAAATCCATTCGTCGCGTCATTTGGATCGTTTTTCGCGCTTATGCGCATTCCGTCGTAATTAGGCGAACATCGCGTTCGTACGACCAAACGAACCAACATCCGACATATTTTTGAGCATGTTTCATGTCCACAATGTTTAGGCATCATCTTAGGGCCTTAACGTTGGCTTAACGGGCCTTAAACGTGTCAGAAATGGCTGTAAACACCAACAGGGACCAAATCTGTCATTTTGGAAACTTTCTGCTGATCAGACAGGCCAGGCGGCCCGCGTAAACCCAGGTCTATCCTTTACGCGGCCCGCGTCAGCCTCCCAGACCAGATTAACTGAATTAACAGCCTGTTAACAGCTGTTACACCCACTAAACAACCTTGCACATGGTATTTCTGGAACTATGGGCTGGTTTTGAAGGCCCATCGTATTACAATACCATGGGTGCACATGTACGGCTTAGATCGTGCCCCCTTTTCCAAGAAACGATCCTAGCGGTGAACCGAAAACTATAAATACCCATCCACCCCCATTGCAAAACCCACAAGAATCTGATCCTAGAAGCTCTAAGTTGAAACCATTGTTTCATACCTGAGCTACTTGGATCACGATTAGCATTCGGGGACCCTTCGTAAGTATTCCTTCGTTCTTTTATTGCTTTTCGAGTCTGAAAGTCAAACTTTGTTTGACTTTCTGCATTGACCAGTTTATGGTCAATGCGAAGTTCGTTTGAACTTCGCAACGTGATTGTAATCACGATGGTCATAGTCCCTTGGGACTATGCCTACTGATTACCACGTTGTCTAGGGTCGTAAGGGTAAGCGATCTGATAAATCGCTTATACCTTCGAACCCGACCCATTTGGTCGATCATTAGGATCCGACCAAACACAGTAGGTGACCATAGTATATAGGGAATAACCTTCCGAGGTTATACCATATGGTCGCTTCGTTAAGTAGTTGTATGATAGGTAGTATATATGCCTTAGGTAAATTACCAAAATACCCCTTTGATGCCAAATTCATTTTAAACATATGTAACACAACTTTTGACATCTAAACTGATTTGACAACAATATTAGACATGTGAAGGCATATGTTACTTGTCATAGGACTAGTTAGGCGGTCCGAACGCGTTTTACGCGAACGACGCGTTAAAGTAGCATAAGCTTCCTAAACGGGTCGTAATGGATCGTAAGCACTTATGTTAGGTTTCATTTAGTATGTAGGCTTTGTTAAACCATATTACACGAGTCTCCATACTCATTTGGTTTACGAACCCTCATTCTATCCGATCCTCCGATTTAGGTCCGGTTTATTAACGTAGTTACCTATATTAGGTGTCGTTTGATTCCGTGATCTCTAGCATTGCTTGGTGGTTATCCTAGGACTTCTGAGTAATCTCAAGTGAGTACATAGACCCCTCTTTTACTGTTTTCCAAACTGTTTTGGGGTGAAACACATGTGCCTACTTGTTACTTTCATGCTTTCCTGTTTTGACATCATATACTTGCTATGTTCATTAGTACATTTATAGTACATGATTTCAATACATTTCATGCTACGTATACCCATTGTGTGCATATTTAGTACATTGTTTTACATTACACTTATGCTATGTATGTCCATTTCGTGCATACTTAGTACATTGTTTTACATTGCATTTTTGTTGCATATGCTCATCCAGTATATGAACACATTATACTACATTTTGAACCGTTGTAACCATTTGACTATGTAAACCGTTGTAACCATTTGATTATATGAACCGTTTGTAACTGTTGAACCGTGTGAACCGTTTGTAACTGTTGAACCGTGTGAACTGTTTGTAACTGTTGAACCGTGTGAATCGTTTGTAACTGTTGAACCGTGTGAACCATTTGTATCTGTTGACATGATTTACATTTGACAATAGACATTTGACTATACATAAACATTTCTACAATTGTTAAACATCACAACTTGGTGGTTTGGTTTGAGTAAGTGATTAAGTAACGAGGCGTGTGTAATATGATACAAGCATGGTGGATACGCCGCTAGTACTTCCTATATATAAGTGTTTGTATGGTATTACATATCGTAGCGTTGTTTGAATCATTTCAATTTGAGACATATAACATTTTATACAAATAATATACTTTTCACAAGACATTGATTTACAAACAAACTTATCTTATACAAACCCATTTTACATGGTTATTCATTTAACCATACATTATTCTCTTATTTACACATATCATCTGATCTTATCGTTTTTCAAATGATTTACAAGACAAAGCAAATTACAAGGTTCATGACTAAACATCTTTCTCAAACATAAGTCATGAATTCTGTTTTCACAAAACCTATGTATCTCACAGGCATTTTTATGCTGACGTACCTATTTTCACATGTGTTTTCAGGAGATGATGCATAGGACTTATCAAGACATACTTAGGCGGACCTGTGCCTTAGTGACTTAAAACGAGACAAGAACTAGTTAATTTATGTTATGTACTCTTTGTTTCTTGTTTAAAACAATGTAAACTCTCATGTTTGATTAATAAAACGAAACTTCAATTGCCATGGATTTGAAACAATTAATTTTGTTACAACACTCCCCGACGTTTCCGCCACGTTTTGTATGTTCTACGTGGTCGGGGTGTGACACTTTATGTGAACATGAACTGGAAAAATAAAGATGTTTTTGTGAATGATGAAGTATGATAAATGTTAAAAGTATTGTAAATGGATGGCTTCAAAAATAATTCTCTCAAGAAACCAAGGTTATTTACAAGATTTACATAACCATGATTTTTAAAGAGACTAATCATATTTTTAGTGTTAAATCAAAGCTAGAAACATGTTTGTAACAAGAAAAATACAAAAAAATTATTTTTAGAAAAATCATCCTACAAGTTGTAAAGGA